>JABFEB020000041.1:11128052-11150506 GCA_019775895.2 Stomatorhinus ivindoensis
AACATTTTTGTGCATGGGGCCAGCTCAGGATGCATAGGGAAGACCCAGATCCAATAAAGCGACTCCAACCTGCAGCATGTTATCAGCAGAAGCTTTGCGAGTTCTGATCATGGACAGCTGGTTCTCGGTGAAGGACCCCACGCCATCCATCACGGCCCCGCACTGCGCCACGGCCGTCTCGGCCAGCCTGCCTACGGAGGTCTTCAGGTAGGAACACTGGCCGAAGCACTCCTCGGTCACCCGACCTCCCTCCTCGGCTGTACGCCGGGCCTCAGAGATCAGTACGTCGGTCGTGGATTCCAGGAGCTTTCTGCAAGAAGTGACAGTCTGCTCCGACTTGCTGCAGTGCCTGCCGGGGATTTGGGGGATTTGGTTAATAGTTGGGAGACGGGTGATCGAGTGACAACTGGGTTGTCTGAATCTGCACAACCTAAAATACTTTTATAAGTCTACTAATACAATGAGTATCATTCCAAAATTACTTACAGCTGTAGGTCTTGCTGCAGCTCACCCACTGGGACCTGCACGGCATCAGCCTGTCTCAACAGGCCCTCAAAGTCATTCTGGGTTTCCACTGTCAGGAGGTTTAACTGATTCTGCAAGCAGGATATGACCTGGGACATTCCCTGTGGAAAAAGGCATGCAGGCGGGTAAAACGCACGCATCCGCGAACCGCGCGCATTTTAGATCGTGCATATAAAAGGGAGCACGGACCGTTGAGTGCTTCTCGTTTGCCCTGATGATCTGCTGTTTCAGGCAGTCCTGCTCAGCCTGCAGGGAGCGAAGGCCCTCTGTCGCAGACTCACGCATCTTAGTCAGAGCCGAGGTGTGCTCAGTGAAGAACGAGGCCAAGTCCTGCTTCACGCTCTCCATCTGAGGACCACCAGGTCACCAAACCGAGATGTAAGGAGAATCCATTTTTGAGAATAAATATACAAGATTGGATCTAGGGCTGAACAATATGTGAAAGTTCACATTCCAATGGAGATTCCAGCAATAAATTCTACAATATACTTTATGACTACTTTACCAAAAATAAACCACAGATACTCGTCAACTTATGATGGGTTTATGTTCCGATTAATTCATCATAATTTGAAAATATCGTAAGCCAAAGTTCTTGTTTGCTTTTCTTCTACTCAACCCAACTGACCGCTGCAGCTCTCATGATTAGATCCTTGCATGGGCATACTGCACGAGTCTTCATGCAGGGCCAATTAGATCTGAAGTGCATTAGTAAATTAATGCTTAGACATACTTTGTCCGCCAAGATGGAATGACTCTGCAGGGTTTGCTTCAGTGTTTCATTCATCTCCATCACAGCGTTTATACCCGGTAGGATGATCGCCAAGAGGCCTTCTTCCATGTCAATCTTATGCTCCTCCTACAGAGAATCACACGATTTAGTCGTAGGGTTATAGGAGCACGTGCATAGGCAGGGATTAGCAGGAGTTAACTCTGGTTTAGACGATCGTACCAGAGCACGGTGAAGACAATCCTTCGTATTCTGGCACAGCGATTCCTGTTGTGCCATTTCAGCTTGGCACTTGGTCACGCTATGGCTGACAAGATCCTCGATGCTCTTAAAAGATGAAGCGACGATGGACGTGGCTTCAGTGAAAGCGGTGTGATTAAGGGTCAGCAGGTCCGCTGGTGGGAGGGGAGAGGAGGAGATTTAGCACAAGGTCCCCAGCCATCGCGAGCTCAACGGAAGCGCAGACTCACCGACTGATCCTGAATAGAGGCTCAACATCCCCTGGTGCTTGCTGCTCTGCTCTTCGATGGATTTCTGCATCCGGTTAAAGTCGGCCTGCATCCGGCCGGCAAAGTCCTGCTGCGCTTCCACATTGTGTTGCTCCACGGCCTTCTTGCGGTCCAGTTTCTCGTGCAGACCAGAGACGTCGCTGGTACTGGCTTCAACGGTGGCCAGCAGCTGAAACAAAGGGGTCGGGAAGGCGGCCCAGTTCATCAGACGAACCCCCCCAGAGTCTCGAGTCAGCCTGTTCAGAGGCTGCGGCACCTCACCTCGCCCGCAGTGCTGTACAGTTTGCTCTCGGTGTTTTCCAGCTGGGAGACGATGAACTCTTCTTCGCCGAGTTTCATCCTGGTGTGCTGGAGGTCACGGTTAGCTTCAGCTAGCTGGCTCCTGACCTCTCGCAGGTCCTCTGTGCACTGCTCCAGCTCACGTTTGCCATCAGAGAACATGTCTACCGCCTGAGATAGGCCGTCCAGAATGGGAAACAGAGGTCCAGCATTGTACGATCATAAGAAACAAATTGGCTGCTTAGAACTTGACACTGATCACAGGCTTGGGGTCCTAATGGGCTTTTCAGGCAAGGCTACACTCAAGATACCTCAGTTTCCTTTTCCCAGTTTGCTGGTACATACCCTTTTCATTTCTTCCTCCAGTGCCAGCATTTTCTCTGTGAACACCGCAATCTGTTCTTCCTGTGTCACTATCTTACTGTTCATCATGCTGTAATGAAAAGGGAAATCAGTATCGTCAAGACATTAGCACAGCATTTAAACAGATTCCCTTGCGCTCGATTTTTTACAAGTTCAAAAGAAAACCACCAAGTCAGTACTCGAACTTGTTCAGACGTACTCAAAGTTCTCTGTGGACAAATAGACACCGTTCTTCTCCCGAGAAGCGGCCAGGTCTCGTTTCAGACGCTCAATCTCTTCTGTGTATTCCTGTTAAGCCAGTCAACACAAACCAGTTAGACATGCACAGGATTCAATGACCAGGGTAGCCCATTGTCCAAGTACAGGAGAACCATGAGGTTTACCTTGATGAGAGCTCTCTTAGTCAACTTCTGGTTCACTTCAGGCTTGTTCATGATGTTCTTTGCTCTGTTGGCATACTCCAGCGTACTCAAAGTTTCCTATGGGGAAACAATGTTACACACTTCATTCAGAAAAGTATCATCCATCACCACCAAAAAAATTGTTTACACGCCTTCCCCAAAATTATTCAGCAACTTTAAAAGGTGAATCCAGCCAGAGTGCAAGTGATCCCTTCACAAGAATAAATAAAGCATATGTTTGAGCAGAATTTCAGTTTGCATTTGACAAAAGTTCTCTCCGCGAACAGACCTCCATGTTGATGGAAGCCGGAGAGACCGTGGCGATGATCGAGGTCTTCGTTCGACCACCCAGAGAGTCCTGGAGGATGCGTGTGAGTTTTGACTCCCTGTAGGGCACGTGTGGGGTCCTTTCCACCAGCGCCGTGATCACACGGCCCAGCGTCAGGAGGGATTGGTTGATGTTACCCGCCTCTCTAGCACGCTTGTCCACAGCCCCCGAACGGCCAATGTTCTCGCTGCCAGCGAGGTCGACCTACGCGAGAAGGACCCAGAAGGGTTTTGTGGAGCCAAAACATGGAGCCGCCGTCATCAGGCGACCTGCGGGGGGGGGGAGACGAATCTTACCAAATTCAACTTGCCGATCTTGACAAGCTCCTCCCCATCGAGCGTGGTCTCCTTCATGTGAATGGTGATGGAGAACACGGAATGAGAGCGGCTGAAAGCAGAGAGAGGTCGTAAGGGTCTCCACGGCAGGTCGGGCAATGAAGGTGGGACATGGTCTGCGATTCACACCTGGAGTAGGCATTCATCAGGGTGGAGGCCGTCTTCCTTTTAGCAGCCCCACGCTCCAGAATCTGATAAACCTCGTCTTTGTTGTGTACTGTGACTTCCTCAAGTCCCTTGATGATGACCCCCCGCTGAAAAAGGGGAGATAAAGTGTGTGTGGTGTCACTGAGAACGACAGGATTCATGGTGTTCATGCGTTCCTTTTAATGACAGCGGTCAACATAACAACTGAACTAAACATCAGAACATTTCTTTTTGGTGTTGCCATCTTCACCACCCTGGGAGTGTTTAAAAAAAAAAAAAAAAAAAAAAGAGGAAGAAATCCATTGCACTGACTACTGGTTTGCCTTTACTGGTCTACTTCAGATGCGTGTAATGAACGGCAACTGATAGAATGTGCATTGTACATAATCTCTCCATAAAGGCAGATCGTGGACACAATTTAAACAATTCACTATCCAAGATCATCAAATCACACAGACATAATGAAGAGATAATTTAGTTATCCAACTACTCCAGTAGTGTTAGACAGCCTTCAGCCAGAGACCCAATCTCTACACAAAAATAATTATAGTATTTTAACCCCCCAGTGTCTGTCACACACACACACACACAGATTTGTATTTATATCTTTGGCCGGACCGGCAATTAATTCCTAATCCCAGTAATGATAACCCCCACCCAGCCCTAGTCATAAGTAACCAAACAAAATACAAGATTTGACATTTTAAGTTTTTCGATTGCAGTCATAGATTTTTAATAAAATGAAGTCCCCTTTGTGGGGACTGAAAAAATTATCCTTACACCAAAATAACAGTTTTTTTTTATACATTTGGTACCCACAATGCAATGCACATAAACACTCTGAATGGCGTCACAAAACAGAATAAGGGCATAGTGGGTAATGTCCACAGTGAGCCCAATGATAATCCAAGCATACAACAGTAAGAAATCACTGAGGTTCCACTAGTCCTAAAAAAATGGGAAAGGCAGTTTAATTTTCTAGACAAATGAACAAGGATACGGGTCGTACCTTATTACGAGGGTCATCAAACATCTGGAGCCTCTCTGTAACATCAGTGGTAGGGCTGAGAAGATCAAAGAGCTCCTCATTATAGATCTCCAGTAAGGACACTTTCACAGAGAACTCTGTTCCGCTATCGGACAGCTTCTCGAAAATCTGATGGAGGGTTCGTGGGATGACACCCGCCAGTGGATCCTAGGAGGGGATATTTCCAGGATGGAGATGTATATAAAGACTAAAAACTACAGTTCCAACATGCATTCCCAGCGTAGTGACAGATAAGGTCACAGCAAACAAGAAAAGATTCTGTGATGACCCAATTATAAAATCCGCAAAAAAATCAAAAGCTGACCTTCAAGCACCAAGGTCAGTGCACTACTTATTGCTATCAGAGGGAACAATGTGGCAATTTAATGTCAGATTATCTTGTGGTAAAATAGACACCCGTACAGAGGAGCATTCATTTGCAGTCTTTTGTGTGTGTGGTTCCTCATATACCTCTTCCCATGTAAATTCCTCATTTGGAGACCTTTCGCCTTCCATTGTGAAAGTTTTCCCTGTTCCAGTCTGTCCATATCTGCAAGTTTAAAAAGGCAAAACAAATTTACACAAAGACAGTACAGTCAATCAGTTTAGGTGGATCTGCTGATCGGTTAATCATTTGACAGCTCCTATCATTTCCCGTTAGGCACCGATAGACTTCTAATACTTACGCGAAAACCGTGCAGTTGTAACCCATAATGACTTCATCCAAAATCGGGCAGACGACACTTCTATACACCTCGATTTGCTTTGCCGAAGGTCCAAAAACCTGCATTACGGAAAACGGAACTAATATGACAATCACAACATAACTGATCCCATTTTCTAAGCGCATTTGGACAAACAGTCACTCTTCGTCCTCGCTTGACAGAAATGGTCCAAGCCCTTCAGATACAAGGGGATTTGTGGGCCCAGCTCACCATGTCAAAAGTGTAGGTCTTTCTGGCAGATTTGTCGGCTGCCCCTCCAGTGCGCACATTCACCTCCCTCCGGACCTGGTCGCACTCGATCACGGAGTGGGAGGACTTGCGCTCCGCCGTGTTGAACGGTCTGAGAGGCGGTGACAATTGAGATGGAGATCAGGATGCGCTCAGTGTTCAGAGTGAACATAAGATGCCAAAAGAACCCGAGGTTAAAGTGACCATGCCTTTACCTGCATCTCACAACAACCTGGATGTTTTTCGACTTCTCCTCCTTTTTGCTAAGGACCGAAGAGTTCGCCGACATTCTGACCTGTGGATTTAAGGTCTAGGAGAACGTTAGAAGCAATATAGGTCACTATAGAACCAGCAACAATAAAACGCAGCTAAACTCGCAATATAACTATCCAGCAACCAACGACGTCTAAATTATTACCCGAAATAACCACATATAAGAATGACAATATTAGGTGGAAATAGTGATTAATCGGTCAACTAAATAACGTGAAAAAACATCGGAAAGTGACAGGCGGATTAGCTCGGCGCTAACTTTTTTACGAACTGCTCAAGAAGTAATTTTAGCGCTTTACCTGTTACCCTTGTTATTCCTCTGTCAGTCGCTGTCTCCTCCGAGTAATTCAGGAATAGTTTCTGGCCAAAAAATGCAACTTTTCAAAATCAAGTGCACCACAAACACCCACCAGCACGTCCACTATGCTTATCGGATTGCTTTTCCCTGCTGGGCTGCTTGCGGAATTTTGAATGTTGCGATTATGTTTTCTTCGGCCAATCAGAGAAGAGAACGACGCAACCGCGAGCTTTTATTGGTGAAGACGTAAGAGTGCCTCGAAGGGCACCATGGGAAGTCTCGCGAATTTAAATTAGAATAGAAAGAGGAACTGCTCGTGGATGTTGATGTTTCTCGCCTTAGAAACGGATCTAATGGGTCGTATTTATCGTTTGCTGGTTAGTTTTCTTTAATGCTGTGCACGATTCTGCAACTTAAACGGGATTCATCCCCTGAGAGCTTGGTTCGGCACGGGAATACGTCGTTCTGAATGACACCGAACAATTTCTGAGTTTGTTTTAATGTGATATTATTCCATCCTTTCACAACATAGGAATTTCATATGCTCCAGTCTACTTTGTCCAGCATAACTTGCTTTATATAATGCCACGCCTTTGATTCCAATAACGTATTAGTTTATTTACTTAATATTTAATCTATGTTACTTTAATATAGTTGTGGATGTGAAAGCTGCAGCACTGGACTAGTTTGAAGAGTCCATTCAGAGACACTTGGATTGGCTCCAAAGATTCAGATCTTTTGGTAAACCAGTCAATGCTGTAGGAGGGGTCAGGAACATTGGTCAGGGTGGGGATGTGTTGATTAGCTCTGGGGATACTGAGTGGTGGAAGAAGCAATTTGAGGGCCCCCTCAAGTCAGTGAAGATGTCCTCTCACCACAAAGCAGCGCTTGACGTTTGGTGTAGGCTGTCTACATTTTTGCTCACTCCCATAGGCAGATGACGTTGTTATGGTGGTCAGAAGCCTCCATGGCAGCAGGGGGGGGGGGATGAGATCCGTAGAGAGATGTTACAGTGATGTGGCTTGCATGCCTCTTTAATATTGCATGGAAAGTGGGTAGAGTAATTCTGGACTGGCAAACAGGGATGGTGGTCCCTCTTTTAAAAAAACTATAAGGGGATCAGACTTCTCTGTCTCCCTGAGAAAGCCTATGCCAGGGTATTGGAGAGGAGACTCTGCCCACTGGTTGAACCATAGATTCAAATCAGAGCAGCAAGACACCTTTTGTAAATGCAGCCTTGGAGCAATTATATAACTGCGTGCTCCAACACATACTATGGGAGGCATTGTGGGACTGTGGGTGCCAGAAATGCTACTGTCTGTTCTTGGGGGGTGGGGAGTGTGTGGCTCAGTGGGTTAAACTGCTGTGCCTGTGATTGGAAGACTGCTCTGTGATCCCCAAATTTGCTCTCACCCATATATGTATCTGTATGTCTCAGGGAGAGCAAGATGGGGTAGGCAAAAAGAATTTTCCCATGGGGAAACTATTCTATTCTTCAATGCCTGTATGAATGTAGGATACTTGGAACCAAATCAAAGTTATCTACAGTGAGTGTTGGTCCCCAATGTTTGTGAATTTCAAAAAACAGGACATCTAGGATATCTTGTATTTACAGCTAGAGGTGATGCTCCTGTAAATTACAGATGATGATGTGCTTCTGGCTTCATGCTACCTGGACCTCCAGCACGCATTGGAGTTGTTCAGTACTGGGTGTATATCGGCGAAGATGAGAATAAGCACCACCATATCCTAGGCCATGGTGCTGTCACAGAATGGAGTCTATATCCTCAACTATGATCATGAACTAGATAATAATCAAAACAAATCAAATTTTATTTGCAGAGTACTTTTAAAAACAACAATGTTCACTAAAGTGCTTTATATTTCTAAGGTTGTGAGAGCACAAGAGCTCTGCTCTGCGCACATACCCCTGAATGGAGGCTCCAGCAGAGTCTCGGGACGCGCTGATGGGACTCCAGCACGCGTAGTGAAGAATATGAACACAAACAGACTTTATTTACCTGTACAGTGTAAGTTGGGTCACCATTATTTTTATATTCAGATATTATAGTTATTATGAGGCTGAACACTATGAAATGAAGTATAATATATTTGATTTAACAGCATAGAACGTCTCTGTGGTGGTGGGGGGGATATGACATGCTTGATATAATTTTCTTATAAATTTCTGGAGGGGGGGGCAGTGCTCCCGTGACAACATGGTTCCGCTAAATACGAATGCTACTTGGGCCTGAAACAAATGCATTATTATTTTTACTATTATTATTTATATTTGTAGTCTAAAATTTTGTACCCTTCTTGACAGACGCTTAAAGTGGTTGCGCCGGGTGGTCGAGTCATTTCACTTGGTGGAAAAAAATCAAGCTTGTGGAAGCAAGACAGTCTAAACAAGAAATCAGAGTGAAACTCATATTTGTAAATACTTATCAGCTTTCAAAATTGTCAAAGTTTCGTTTCCTAATTCAGGCAATCTAGTGTAAGTAATACTTGGAGGACATGAAGGTCTAATGTATCCGCCAGTCAAACAGAACAACTGGCCCCAATCTGCCACCAAGCTGAAATGGTCTAGAAGCGTCACTGACCTTCCGCCGTCTCCGTCTCTTTCAGGACAGAGCAGTGCAGCATTGGGATCGAAGTCTGCGTTTCCACCCGGAATCTCCGAAGGACGTACCGGTCCACCCGATACGCGTCCCGCCCCCCAACAAGGCTCTTTGGTTGGCTCACTATCGTTCCGCCCTTCATCGTTGGGTGTTTGACACTGCTGAACAGCGCCATGTACCGCTCTCTCCGAAACCTTCAGCGATTAAATAGCAGCCGTGTAGTTCTACAAAGGAACGCCAGTATCAGTAAAGGCGGCCCCTGCCTCTCTGCAGCCTTTATTTCGTCTAGAATGGTGAGCTTGATGCAATTTTGTTGCGCATTTTCTCCTGCGTGGTCCTTATAGGCCCTCGGATGACCTTTTCTACTGCTATATACGACTAGCCAGCAGCTACTACTAAGACATCGTGTAATTGATGAATCATCGAATATATATTCTGTCCTACCAAAGCTGACATGTTTTTTGGGATGTGATATAGTGATAAAAAAAATCTATTTTTTAAGTAACGTTACTCGCCTGTGAGCAAGAGTCGTTGAAATACAATTATAAAATATCGCACTGGCTGTTTAGCTAAGAAGGTCAAAGTCAATATTATGGGATTAATAATTACTGTATATCCCCGCCACTTCATAGGCCAGCTCGGAATCATATAGAATCGAGCGGGACACCTTCGGTGAACTGAAAGTCCCCAACGACAAGTACTACGGCGCGCAGACTGTCAGGTCCACGATGAACTTCAAGATTGGCGGTGTTACTGAAAGGATGCCGGTAAGCGTTTGCAAAGCATTTTATTTTTTGGTTTTTCAAATTACACGTTCCCTATCTGTCAGGATATGTGTACAGTAACAAAACCCAGTGTGGCAACAGGATTTGTTATGCAATTCGATGTATCTCTTCAGTCGTAGTAGATTGCACCTACCCTACGCGTGAATTGTTTCCGTGTATCTCTCAGATTCAGGTTATTAAAGCCTTTGGGATTTTGAAAAGAGCTGCTGCGGAGGTGAACAAGGACTACGGCCTGGACCCAAAGATTGCAGATGCCATTGTGAAGGCCGCAGACGAGGTGCTACATCTTGATGTCAATTAAGACTTTGATATTACAGCGACTTCAGGCAGGAAAATGCTCACTAGTACCATTAAAACTGTATTGTAAAGTGTGTGCTTTTAGTGAGATCTCTGCAAATATTGTTGTTTTATAGTACATACTGTGTGCTCTACACTTTTATATATTCCTTATTGTATTACTTAATACAGCTGTAAGTTGCCATGGAAAACCATAATTAGCAAAATGAAATTGGGGGATGGAAATCATTTTATTTTACCGAATGCACTGTGATACTTACAATACTTCCTTGTATGTTTATCATTTTCAGGTTATAGCTGGGAAACTGGATGAACACTTCCCCCTGGTGGTCTGGCAGACTGGATCAGGCACTCAGACTAACATGAATGTGAATGAGGTCATCAGCAACAGGGCCATTGAGATTCTGGGAGGGAAGCTAGGCAGCAAGGATCCGGTGCACCCTAACGACCACGTCAACAAAAGCCAGGCAAGTCGTGTGCCTCTTTTTTTTTTAAGGCAGAACCTATAATGGTTTCAGCAGGACACCTTGATCATTACACAGTAGTGATACCACTGTTTCAGTTTGCGTGTGTCCGGATTCGCGGCACCTTAAATGCAGCAGCGCCCTCTCTCGGCGATTCTTGTCATTCAGCAGTGTGTTTCCTCGCAGAGCTCCAACGACACGTTTCCCACAGCCATGCACATCGCGGCCGCTAAAGAGGTCCACGAGGTGCTCATCCCCGGGCTGCAGACCCTGCACGACGCCCTGGCGGCGAAGGCGGCGCAATTCCAGGGCATCATCAAGATCGGGCGCACCCACACGCAGGATGCCGTGCCCCTCTCCCTGGGACAGGTGCTGAGCGGCGTCTTCGGCGTGGTCCATGCGAAACGTAGGGACACGCCTCACTGTGATTTGAGCGGGTTGGCACATCTAAGCAGGCCGCATATGTTCAGTGTTCTGTGCACTTAATTACTGTAGCTCTGATTTGTTCCACATTATTTGGGGTATCGGCAAATGCAGCACGGCTAATTGAAGCAGCTGACTGTTAATCTGCATCGCATGCACTGCAGATGCATGTGATTAATTACATTTAAGCTTCAATTTCTAGCTAAAACATATGGATTCTGGAATAAACAGAATAGTGGTACTTTATTCATTGCACCTTGCTCTCCTTGAGGCACACAGATGGGTTTTGTAGGTGAGAGAGCAAGCTTGGAGGTCACAGGAGAGGGTCGCTCCCTTGGAGTTCTGGATTCAAACCCGACGAAGGTCAAATGTTTTTGAAATGTTTTGTTCGCAGGCTGTTTCGTTGTGGTGACTGACAGCTTTCTGTGCCTGGACCTTCCAGGAGTTTGGGGGTTATGTCCAGCAGGTGAAGTACAGCATTGAGCGCGTGAAGGCGGCCATGCCAAGGGTGTACGAGCTGGCGGCCGGGGGCACTGCCGTGGGAACTGGCCTGAACACGCGCATCGGCTTTGCTGAGAAAGTCGCAGAGAGGGTCTCTGCTCTTACAGGTACCTTGAGCTCCCTCTATACAGAAAATGTCAAAGCTGGCATCTCCTATAATGTTTGATGTATGATATCCAGTTCTGGTTCTCAGGAATTATAGAAAAATATTGATGCTTGATTTAAGTTTTATGGGGGAAAAAAAGATGTTGAATACACTTTAATCCAAAGCTACTTAAAAATTTCATCTAGTTACAGAGCTGGATATTTTTTTGGTGCAAACACATGTTAAGGGTACTGGAGCAGGGCCTATTCTTGGATTTGAGACAGGAACGCCCAGCCTGATGTAGCATAATTTAAATCTTTCAGATGTTTCTAATACTGGTGTTTTGAAGATTTTTAACATGTGGAGTACGTTTTGTCAAACTTTGGCACAGATAGTATGTGACACAGGTCCAGTCCGACACAGGAACTGTTGTTCAATCGTGCAGGTCTGCCTTTCGTGACGGCGGCCAATAAGTTTGAGGCGCTGGCGGCGCACGACGCCTTGGTGGAGCTGAGCGGGGCGCTGAATACCGTAGCGTGCAGCTTGATGAAGATCGCCAACGACATCCGCTTCCTGGGCTCGGGACCCCGCTGCGGCCTGGGCGAGCTCAGCCTGCCGGAGAACGAGCCGGGTAGCAGCATCATGCCCGGTGGGTGGCCCGTCGCCAGTCGCTCTCCCCTCGTCCCCACCCGCCCCTTTCCTGTACCCACATGTCCAAGTAACGTCACGCCAACCTTGAGCTTAGTGAGAGAGCCACTCGATGAAATGTTTCACAGCCACTCCTCGTTTAGCGACTACCCCGGTTGGCAAATCTACAAATACGACGGATATAAAAACTTTATAATTAAAGTTTATAAACTTCAATAAAGTTTATAAATTTCACACGCCTGACAGCATGCACCGGAGTGAGAGAGAGAGAGGTCGTTAAAAAAAAAAGTTAAAATATGTCCACTTCGTGAAGGATGAGAGATATTGGAAGGTTGAAGTAAAGCGATCATTTTTGCTTTAACGACCTGGTGGTTGGAACAGAACTTGAACAACGAGGAGTGGATGTTCTCACATGTGAGGGCGGTTTGAAGTCCCGGATTTAGCTGTAAAACTTGGACAGTGAGAGTCAACCGAAGAGGTAACGTGAAGAACGAGAAAACTGCACACAGGGAAGATGGTAGCTAGAAGGGAGACCTTCTCAGACCAGACCCGTGTTTGATCTGCTCCTGCCTCCTCTGCGCCTGTCTGTCTCTGACCAGCATTCCCATTGGCCATCGACGTCACCTGACAGCTTCATTAAAAACAGAAAAAAAAATGATAAGCTTATTTTTGGCCACTCAGTGAAGGACACCTGATTAAAATAGAAATGGCCTTTTTTAAACATGCAGATTCAGTCCTGCTGTCACTTCTCAGCTCAGAGTGGCTGAAGGCCATTCACAAAACAGAAGCTCGGCTTCCAGCCAGATTTAAAGGATCTTTTCCTTCTGCTGAGCTGCATCGTGGTTTGAATGGTGGTGCAGCAGTGAATGGGGGTCTTTTTGGAAGCATAGGAGAGGCTTTGGGCTGTTCGTCCTCAGCTGTCGCTGACACTTTTGGGGTAGGGTTAGGTTTCATGCGATGTTTGGTTTCCCCTTGGCATCGCGAGGTTAGAGGAGGGATATGAATAAAAATGGTGCAAAGGTTTCTTATGCACATTGTCATTGGCTGTGCTAGTTGATCTTCAAGATCTGCACGCCAATGAAATAGTATCATAAAAAAATAAGTCACTGTAAGGGAAACCTGTTGCTAATTCTTCAGTGGATTGTGTTTCAAGCTTTGAAATGCTTCCAGTGTTTGTAAAATGTCTCGACCTCATCTTTGACAAAAATAGAAGGCAGTGGTGGTGGGGGCAATGGGGGGGGCGGCGTTTGACGTTTGCCCAAGAGCGAGTCACTGTGCACGTCTTTCGATCGTGGCCTTTGCAGTCACGGCCTGCCACCTATCACAGGCGATGTGATTATTACACATGGGACTTGAAACCAAGGATTTGGGAGATTGAGCATTCCTCAAGTGTTTCGGGGGGGGGGGGGGTAAAAAGGAAACTAGCTGTCAAAGTAGAGAGGGAATAGAGCAAAGTGCACGAGGACGGTATTGCTGTTATATAGCCACTGTTGCTCAATCTGCTACAGGGGTCAGTTTTGGATTTTTAAGATGGGTGACATAAGAGCACTTCAAACTGAATTTGAGAAAATACTTCTTTACACAGCGTGTAGTCAGAATATGGAAGAATCTTCCTGCTCGTGTAGTGCAAGCTAAAACTCTGGGTTCCTTTAAATCAGAGCTAGATAAGATTTTAACAACTCTTAGCTATTAGTTAAATTCTCCCCAAATGAGCTTGATAGGCTGAATGACCTCCTCTCGATTGTAAATTTCTTATGTTCTAGGGGCCATAATTTATACAGGGGGACTAACCTTATCATTAGCCAATCATTTGTTTTGAAATGATGAGTGATGGAGGAGGGGCACTCCGGGGACCAATCACCTTTCAGCTGAGGTCAGTGTCCCGGGGGTCCTTGGCCCTTTTCAGTTTTAAGCAGCCCATTCGTGCATCTCCCAAAGGCTTATCCAGTAGAGGGTCATGGAGATCCTGGAGCGCGCAGGGCACGTGGCTGGGGACTCCCCACATGGGATGCCAGTGGCCACTTGAGGCTTTACTCCGCTTGTCGTTTCCAGGGAAGGTGAACCCCACGCAGTGTGAAGCCATGACCATGGTGGCCGCCCAGGTTATGGGCAACCATGTCGCTGTGACGATCGGAGGCAGCAACGGGCACTTTGAGCTGAACGTCTTCAAGCCCATGATGGTGAGAGTGCATTTTTTCCATGATATCATTAAAGGCGATTTTAACGGGAAGCATCTACATCAGTGTTTCCCAACCCAGTCCTCGGGGAACCCGGGACCGTCCACGTTTTTGCTTCCTCTCGGCCCCCAGCGCGCCTGCACCAGGTATTCGGCGTTCCCGATTGGCTGGGAGCTGGGAGGGAGCAAAAACGTGGACTGGGTTGGGGAAACGCTGATCTACATTACAACTAATACGCAGTGACTTTTGTTACATCATCTCTTCATCTACTAATCTGAATGCAGACTCCGCTTTCAGTAATACAGGATCGTTATATTGACACCATGCCATCCTTACAGAATCTCAGATCAGTGTTAAAATGTTTGAGTCCCATTTTACCCCTGGGTGATTCAAAAATCACACATACACTAATGAATATATTAATCTGTATGCATGTAATAATATATTTTTTGATAAATAATTATTGTGGTTAAATGTACAATCAAAGGTCGTGGGCTGCTCAGAATTCCCAGTGTGAGGGGTCTATACTCCTGGACATGTTAGCTTACACAGTGACCTTACAGTATCGTGGCATCTGGGTCCTAATGTCCTTCGAAGAAGAGGAAGGTCAGAGGCTTCTAGGTCTTCTGAGACATTTCTTGGCTGCGTTCTGGTTACTCCAGGACAGCCAGGGACTCATTCCGTTCATTTTCATTATTTGCTTAAATCTAAATATTTGAGTCTCGATTTGAGAGAGACTCACACACACAAGCGGACCAGTAGAACCGATCACTGTCATGAAGGGTTTACGTGGGAAGTAGAGTTGCTTTCCCAAGTTGATTTGTGCTGTTGGGCATCTCATGCATTTTCACACGTTTAGTTTGAAAGTAAAGAAGCCCTACTCAAAGTTCTGAAATGTAGCGAGGCACGCACCCAACTCCAAATTATGTAACGTGGTTTTATGCTTGGAGGGCAGATTTCTCTTCAGTCTGGTTACTTCTTGGTAACATCTGTGGCCAAAAAACCGCCAAACGACACACACACTTCTATTTCCTGAATGTTTTTGTTCATTTGTTTAAAATGCAGTAACATTTAAGATAGGCATATAAGATAAGGTAAGGATACGTGTAGTTTAGTAAATTCCGACAAATGCTCTGTGTAATGTAGTTGGTTCCATTTTTTCCCCGTGGTGTTGACAGGTTTTGCTAACCTTTTATCTACAGTTTTGCTCTTGCATAAGAGAATGAATTTACATATAAGCGCTTTCTGCATTCTACAGTATTGTACTCAACAGCTGAATTCAGACCAGCGTGGATGTATTTTTAATATGGCTGCATTTGTGCGTCGTAATTGGCGAGCGGTAAAGATGGAGTCCTGCCAAGGCCTCCGGTTTTGTAAGACAGGTTTTTGCTGCATTGCGGTGGAGAGCGGACAGCCCGTTGTGAAGCAATCTGCTTTCCAAGACCCAGTCTGCACTGTGTCCTCCCAGATTAAAAACGTGCTGAACTCCGCCCATCTGCTGGGTGACGCCTCCGTCTCCTTCACCAAGAACTGCGTGGAGGGCATCGAGGCCAACAGAGAAAGAATCAACAAGCTGATGAACGAGTCACTCATGCTGGTCACGGCACTCAACCCACACATCGGTAAGCCAAGCGTGGCCACTAGAGGGCAGGCACGTACAGCTTTCCTCCACTGACGGCAGGGTGAAATCCACCCAAGGTCAGACTGAACGGAATGGGAGTGTTTGTGCATTTCAACCGTCGTCCTCCATAGGGATAGATTATGCTATTATTTTAAATTTTTTTCCCTTTGTTTCAAATGTTGCTCCTAATATAGATGTCAAAGGTGGGTGGATTCGGTGTGTCAACCAAGAGAGTAGAATGGTAGCAGATGTTGTCGGTCAGACTTAATTAGACCTGCAAACCAACATGTATTTGGGCCCACGTGAACCAGCTGACCTCAGACAGCGTCTCTCCGTGCCTGGGTCCGCCGGTTCAAGCCGTGTCAATAATGCAATCAAGCTCTTCGTAGAATAACGGGGGAAACAAGTTATGGCGTTTCAGCCATTGCAGAGAGGCTGAACCTGAGGCTAAATGATTTCTTAACGCTCGTTTTAATCTCCCATGATGAAACCCTGTCTGTTTAGTGTGATGGATTACAGTAGTCACTGTAATACAATCAAGGGTTTTTTAATGAGCATTTGAGGGCCCCTATGTTGTATCTGTGGATGCAGAGCTATTCTGTGATGGCACTAAACAAACAGAATGTCAGCATATTTGCTGGATGCAGTGCTAAAGATCTTATTTAAAAATGAGCTCTGGGCTCTTTAAATGGGCATGCCTTACCCAAGGCTGCTGAGATTAGTCCTTATCCTTCTACCCTCATTGACTTAAGAATTCTCTGTCATAACCGGGCCTATATTCTGAAGGTAGCGCTGGCTGGAATCGCTGCCCTGGATGTCTAGACTCTGCAGAGCTAACTGATTGCTTTGCCCGCTTCCTAGGTTACGACAAAGCCGCCACGATCGCCAAGACCGCACACAAGGACGGCTCGACGCTGAAGGCCACGGCTGTCAAGCTCGGCTACCTGACAGAAGAGCAGTTCGACCAGTGGGTCAAGCCTCACGAAATGCTGGGCCCCAAGTAGGGCGGGCTGCCGTGCACTGGGCTCGGGAAACGCTCACTTCATCTTTGTACAATAAAAGAAACTCCTTGTGCAGAAGAACATTGTGATTCTTTCCGCCTCTTCATTAAAGTGATGCGCACATACCGGAAGCTTGAGAAGGTTACGGAAGGATCCACTGCTGCTTTTTTTTATATTCCCCAACTTATTTGGCTTTTTGTCTTTGATGTAGTATAATTTCCATGCTGATATCAATATATTGTTTAAAAAAAAACAGTGCTTGCAGATTTTTCTGCCTCTGGTACGTTTGCTCAAGAACCCAAAGCCTCCATTTGCGGTGTTCTGTAGGCTGGAGGTTTTTTAATGCCTTGCTGTGATGGAGGACAATTTTGTCAGAACGGTTCTTTCCAAAGTCCTTATGCTACCTAGAATTCCTACTACCTACGTAATCCTGGACTTCCCCTGGGGGTGGAAACCAAGCAATGAGGTTTTAAGGTGCCTGCTTCAGCCAAAATATCCAGTCCTCTTAACCATTGTTTCATACTGCTATTTTTTTTCACAGATTACAAAATGATTTCGCAGACAATGTAGTCCATGTAACTTGATGTGAATCCAGTATTTGTGTGTTAAAGTGCAGAAGGGTTAGGGCATTGATGCTGCTAAAATGCAGTTGCTGGGGATCTGGCACGAGATTAATAGCATCTTATTTTGACCCAGGCAGATGGAAAGAAAGGTGATATACTTCTTCCCCGATGATACCAATGCTGACTTTAAGTAAGTGCTGGTAAGGACTTCGGTGGTGTTACCATGGATACAGATGTCCTTTCAGAATTGAACTGGGCTGTCTAAATAACAAAACTGTACGACTAAGATGACATTCATCTGTTCAAAAATCATATTGGGATGTACGATCGCCCGGAGAATAAAGTTTATATTGTGTGAAAAGGAACCTATCTGGAAATCGTTTGTCGCAAGGCAGTAATTGAATGACTTTGAACGGCTATGGTTATAATGCAATTTCTCTAACGAAATGCGTAATTAAAGTGAAACCCGTGAAACATGTAGGTTATTATGTTATGGTTTTAAAATGTGGGATAATCTTGTGACAAAATTAACTAAAAGCCAATTGGTTACGAATGCAAATTTGGATGCTAGTGGAAAGCCAGCCATTTGGATGCCACGTTTATTATGTTTCGTAGAATAAATTAGCCGATTATTGCATCCAATTTCTTGTAGGTTTAGAGCTGGGCAGCTGTTGTTAAAGGAAAAGCAGTGTGAAACAAATGCATTACTTGGGGAAAAAATGTGGTCACTAATTTTCTGGTTTTGCGACATAAAACGTCGGTGTCATTAGCTTCAACCTCGAAGAAATCTGAAATAAAAGGTTGAACCAATAAGCTTGAAAAAAACCCCGTAAATTCTGAATTTTCCTTAAAAGTTGCGCACACATCGCACATCGCTTCCGCCGAGCAGCATCGGGAACTTTTTTTGCCACAGTCGTGTCCATATTTCGCCTGTTTTCACGGTTGTTGCCGCATCACAAAACCAAACTGCAATTTTAAACACGCCAGTAATTTGTAATTCTCCTTTTAAACCCCCTCGATTCCTCTGGATCACACAGCACATATTTATTATCAGGTTTTGCGTGCCCGCGGCTTCAGTGCCATATGGTCCCTCCAGCATCTCCTCAGGCCGCCGTGGGTGTGGCTGACCTTTCCAGGCTTATACTTGTCAATAGCGAAGACTGAGCTGGGATTCGGGTCGCAGAGGGGGACGGATACGGCCTCTGCGGTGACGGGAGCTCCCTGGAAGGACAAGCGCGCGTCCGCGCCAGCGCCGCCGTCTCCGCTTACACCTGTCGCGCCAGCCTTACCAGCGCTCAATGTTTCCCGACAAGCTAATGATTTGTTTTTTAATGACTGCCTATTAGGACAGACTTACTCATTTAGACGGGTATATATCAAGGTTAAACGGCGAGTAAACTGCGGCTCCGCTGAATGCTTTGACAAATATATCCAGTGTGATATGCATCAAAATATGAAGTTAGAAACCAGTACTGGTCCTTGTCGATATGTGGCGCCCTAGGCGAGCATCTCTGCCGACGCCCCCCATTCCGATGCAAAATGAAATTGGCTGGCAAGTCGACGCCCCTTTAGAATTTGGCGCCTTAGACAGTCACATATGTCGCCTATAGGATTGACCGGCCGTGTTAGAATCTGATTTAATCTGATATTAAATCGTCCAATGGTTACCTTACTAGAAGAACGATGGGTAGTTTTTTAACATTAAAAAAAATGTTTTATTTACAGAATCACTTATTTTCTCATTTTTAGAGCAGAAACTGCAGGAATAGTGTGTACTGCATGTTTTTGCCCTCACAACAGATATTCAAACATCGAAGAATAGTGATATTGACAGGCAATTAGCCAAGCATATCTACATGCTATTTCAAAAATCTGAATCTCTAACTGATTATTTATGCAACACATTTATTTCCATAAGACATCTGTTTTATAGGCCTATGTAATATGTCAACACTTGTTAAAGGGAGCAATGAAAATTGGCTTTTAAAAGTCAGGGTTCTGCCGATGCAGGTGCTGATGTCCAGCTGGAGCTAAGTGAGTAATCAGTAACTATCAGTAACTATATATATTGAGTGGATGGAAATCATTAAATGTTAAATTGTGGCTCAGCAGCGACAGGATCCCTAACAGATCAAAGTAGGATTTGGGGTAATATTCATAGAGCCCATTGGTTTGTGTGTGTGTGTTTTTTTTTTTTTTGAGTGAGCGCACACTGTTCACTGAGAGAACTCGGAGTACCGTGGTGTTGATGAGTGGGATGAGACTTCAAACCCACAGTTGGTGCGATTACCGTGTGCTGTCAATCAATCATCGCCACTCGAAGTCTGATCATCCAAACAAACGCAGGAGAATGTTACAGATTCCACACATGAACTGAATTTAAACCCTCCGCTCTAGTGGTGGCATGCAATGATATTGCACAACAAACCTGGCTGTCATGTAAATAATTTCGCCACAAATGATTTTGTTCTCAACAAAAGAACCTGAGTCAACTGCTTTTTGGCTGATTCATCACAGAACTCATTCTCTTAATGAAAGAACTTATAAAGTATGTCAACAGAGTACAATTTTACATCAAAATAGGTGAGGAATGTTTCATATTGACATTTTATACTATAGTATTTTTGATATTGGAAACTACATAACATTAAAATTCAAAATATTCTGTTGTATAGTATTTCTATGCTGCGGCACACATGGCTAGATCTGTTGTTCCTGCTTTTGTTTATTATGACTGAAGACCTCGCTCCCCATTATAATATAGACTGATGAAACATGATGTGATAGCTTGTTGCATTTTTTGTGTTTTGTTTGTTTTCTTGTATTACATTAGTTTAGTAAATTGATTTACATTTATTTACACAATTTTGTCCAAAACAGCATAGAAGTGAACAGGACTAGTCAGCGTCAGGGAACACATTGGGGTTAGGGCCTTGCCCAAGTTCTGGTTATTACCTGACTAACCAGGGGATTCGAACCCACAACCATCTGGGTATGGAAACAGATCTGTAAGCTACTTTTCAGCACACCGCGTAATACTGTAATAATTTGGAGGGTGAGAAAAATTGTTTTTAGAATTTCATTGAGGCCGTTGCATGAAATTTCCGTAATGTTCTCCTGATGACCCTCATGACCCTCAGAGTTTCACATGTACCTCCAAGACATTCCCGTGGCTGTTGAAAGGCTTTGAGACCCTGCACATTTTCTACACAGCCACTGTGAGAACATACATTCCTGCATCAAATGAGAGCCGAACAGGGCTGGGCAGGAGGAAGACCAGCTCAGGGAGGGTGACAGAGGGGAAAATGTGTGAGAAATAAATCAGAAACTGTTCAGAACCAGACTGCAAAACTTATGGGGCTGCCAGAAATGTGATGGCAAAAACAAATTGTTAATGCCCTGCTCTGAAACAAAACAAAGACAAATTTCTGAGTCCTTTATGGTGGGGAAATATGGGCCAGAGAATATCATGCCCTCTGTGGGCTGTGGTTTGGACCCCACCACTCCAGAAACCAGTGAGGCTTGATAGCAAAACACAGCATAAGCCACAGATTCCTGAGAAATAGTGCGGCTTGTGTTACTATGAGTACTGACAATTACTAACATTGTGGAAGCTTATGCATTTTGTCCTACTGACGTCTAAAATAATATTGTTCTACAATGTAGACATTATGGTAGGAAGCAGAACATACAAATATAGAATCTCCAAATCTTATGGACTAATAAATAGCTAAATATATCATATGACTAAAATCTTCTGAAGAATCAACACAATTCTCTGTATTTAAATTTTTTTTCTCTCTAACCTTTGCAAGAAGGCAGAAGCAACGTGAAATTTTAGTGCAACTTGAATGCTGCTCTGATGAATCACCAGGACTTAAAATCATTTAAATTTGTCACTGGAAGGTATAATTGCTCAGTGTGTGTGTGTGTGTGTGTGGGGCATCTTTTTTTACTGGTTACTCATTACAGAATTTCTCCATATCTGAGTTCATTCAGTGTGTAGCGGTATCAAATTTGACTGTGACAGCAACTGCTGGCTCACTAACCCCTTCTGTGCATTGATCCACCTCCGCATTCATGTCCGTCCCTCTGTGTACCCCTGCCTCATCCCTCCCAGCTCTTTCCCTGTCTCTGCCATCCCAGGCAGGTAGCGGAGATATTTAATTTCTCCTCAAGAGGCCTGGGCATGAACGCCAAACGGTCCTTATCTTAAAACAACCCCGAATGACAGTGCCGACTTAGTGACCCGTGTTTTTTTTTAAATCACAGCTCCATCAAATCCCATCTTGTCGACCGAGGATTGATTTTTGCGCCTGTTGTATTATTCACTTGGCGGAATGAAATTTTCCTTCCTCCGGTGAAGGCAAGGACGTCTGAGGCACAGAGAGCCTGAGAAGGGCTTTTCTCGCAGTGAGAGTGGACATTAAAAAAAAAAAGCCCATTTGCACTGAAATAAAGCAATCTAGTATGTGTGGCATAATCAAGTAATAGTAAGAGCATCTGACCGTTTTGTCTACCCGCCGGTTGGTACATAAGGTCTCTGAGAGGATACAGAGCGGGATACTGTAGCTGAAGGAACTGGCAAAATAAGAGAGGATTTCAATTACAGATTCAGGACTGTGGATTGTTACCTCAGGCACAGAGGAGATGGAAACTGATACAGCAGTTTGGTACTTCTGCTCACATCGCACACAAATGCACTGAAAATTTCCACCATGAATCAGTAGCACCGACTGTGTTAGCTGATTAGCTATGCGTAAAAGTACAGCACGTTAAAAGCAAACCAGGATGGAAACAGCGATGTTAACTGATAACTGATAACATCACATGCTCTCACTAGTAATTGTTATGGCACTCACATTGCCTTTGAATTGATGTGTGCTCAGCCATTCTTCCATCTAATCTAATTCTCCATCCAAAATACTAATGCTGGCACTTACGTAGCAATAAGACTCCAGAAAGAGTTGTTTTAAAAAACAGTGTCAGTTGTTCTTCTAAGCAGAGGTGGAGATTTCAGGTTCAGAAAGTAAAAATCCAAACCAGGATTTTGTTTCAACCAACCAGTTGAGTATAAAGAGTCACGGTCACAGATACTCA
>JABFEB020000041.1:11150606-11161565 GCA_019775895.2 Stomatorhinus ivindoensis
CTCAGCTGGTTGGTTGGAACAAAATCCTGGTTTGGATTTTTACTTTCTGGACCTGAAATCTCCACCTCTGCTTCTAAGGCATTCATCACCGTAAGCTGGACTTTATCCACCACCAGTACCTGCTCGCCCTAAGCAGGGTCAGGGCATCCGGTGCCGATCCAAGAAGCCAGGCAAGAAATAACCCAGTAAAAGGCATCAACGTCATTCACACACAGACTCAGGGCAAAGACTCGAACGCAGGTTCCAGAGGTACGATGTAACAATGCTAACTATTGCATTACCGGCCCATCCCACCAGATGTCATAGTTATTAAACTCAATTGCCTTTTAATAGGAATTCCAGTTATAAAATCTACATACATGAAGAGAAAGAAGAGCTGATTTAGCTATCGTTTTATAAAGCTTAAGTGGCTGACTCTCATAAAAACCCCACCCATCCAATCTATTATACCATTTTAATATACAATGTTGAATCACATGTTTCTGTGTGGCGCAGAATATATTATTCTCAACTCAAACAAAGAATTGCATAAATATGTATAAGACACTAATTATTCCCTTTCTCTGAGACAGCACATTTTCACAGATTTCATATTAAACTGAAATAAACTGTTATGTGAAATAACATCACACTGGGTTACAAGTGAAAAACATTCCATAATTATGCTCTGGAAATATCGTAATGAAGTTGATTTTTAGTATATTGGAAATATATGGCCCAATTTAAGATCCCAAGTAGCACTGGCCTTTCCTATTAAGTTTGCCGTTAGATCATCCCTACATCTGTAGCTGAGTAGATTATAGGCAATGGATTGGTCTTCAGTAGGTGGTCTTTTAAAAGGACTGTAGTTTTCTTCATAGTAAACAATCAAGCCGTCGATAATTGTTCATTTATGCTATTAAAAAAGGGGCTCAACACAAAATTCTGAAGTAGGTTCTAGATGACCAAAGACTTGCCAGGGACACAAGGCAAGAGAACACGCAGTACGACTCAAAAAGATATTTGTCCGTATCGGCAAGAAACATGGAAATGGTCAACGGGCCATTGGAGGCCATGGAGACACAAGTGAACACGAAGACTTTGGTCCGAGGATTGAGCTTGGAGGAACGCCCACTGTTTAAAGCTGCTTGGTTGTGGTGGTGTGACATTTCAAACAGAGAAATGTGTGAGGAAAGTGTTAGCTAGGAGCCAAAAATATCTGCTGAGAAATCCTGTAGAATAATTAAGGGTCTACTGTGTTCCTGATATGTAATGGGAATATGTTACTAAAATGACGGCTATTTAATTTTACGTGAAGGGGAAACAGAGCTCGTGCCCACCTGAGTTTAATACTGTTTTCAAATAATAATTGTTTTATTATCTGAAAAATCATTCAAAAATTGAGAAAAGGTTAATGAAAGTTTTTCAGTTTAGGCTTCAATATGGCTGCCCTACCCAGTTGCCAGGATATCGTGATAATTGCTTATCCAGTACAGTGTTACTGGAGGGCCTGCAGCCTACCCCAAGCATCGTAGGGCGTAAGGCACGCACAAGGACGCCACACACAAGGTGCCAGTCCATCACTGGGCATTCCCAATATACACAATATTGAGATGCCAACTCACATAATTGCACATCTATAGACTGTGGGAGGAAACAGACACTGCACAAGAACATGTAAACTCCTGGGACACCAAGGTATGGGTGGGGTTCAACCCCCTAGCCCACAAGGTTTCATGCAACGGTGCCAATATAGAACCATGTACCTGCCAAAAATACTAATTAAGCAACAGGGTGTGTGTGTGTGTGTGTGTGTGCGGGTGTGTGTGTGTGCGGGTGGTAATAAAGGTTGTGCTTCCTAAGTCAGTTATACGCATGCATAATATATTCTTAATGGATTAAATAAGACTAATATATGCCAACCAATTTATACAGATACACGTTGGCATAATAATATCAATTTACAGAGAGCCCTCTCCACTCAAAAACCACCGCTGATGAACAGCGCCCAGTTGCCTAGGCACTTACAACCTTTCAATTCCTTGCACGTGATTGGTCAGAGGTCGAGGCGCGCTCCCGTGTAAGTTGTGGGTGCCGCGCGTTCCTGCTGCCTCGGCTGGATTTGAAAGAGGGAAGCGGTAGCAGGATAACGCCGAGCGTCAGCTTCTCATTATTTCCAATGAATTATCATCGCATTCCAGCGCCTGCCAGCTGACGACTGCGCCGCATATTTCCCCGTGAAAACAGGATTCTGTTTCCAGGCTGCGTTTCTTTGAGGTAAACCGCGATTTGCCCGTTTATTGCATCTATTTGTTTTTTTTTTCCCTCTTCTAAAAGGTAATGGATTGATCGGGCGCTGCAGAGCTCTCCGATACTGACACGGCTCTTGTTTCGCTGTGGAAATAGCTACCTGACAGGCGTTTCTTTTTTTGCATGCAAAAAAAGCAACAGTAAAATAAATCCATAAATATACATTTACATCTTACGTCAAGCACGGCGTGCATGTTGGTGATGAACAAGACCGTGCACCTTAAGCTGAACGCCGGAGATGGGCGATTTAGGACGGTATTCGGAAGCAGGATACCTTCATTACTGTAGGCTCGACGTCAAATATTTGATTGAATCGGCTGACAGTTATAATAAATCCGTCTGCCGTCAGCCGCACGTTTTACACCAGTCCGTCACGGTGATGCTTACATGGAAGCGTGCATTGCAGCTCATTACCTTGCAGGACAAATAGATGGTGTCTTGCTTTCTCTTTGCATTTCAGAACATTGATGGTCATAACGTAAGGCTTATAGACGCTGATTTGTGTTGTTATTTTTGGTAGCATCCATGCCTGGAAGGAATGTTACCGTGGGATATTTAACGTAATCGTCGCTATTGTAAAACGAGTTTGTGTGCAGATATGTTAACCCTGTATAATAACTGTTGTTATCATCATTATTATCCTTGATATGGTTCCAATTAGCCAACGGTTCCCTTTTCCTGAAGTACCAGGCTACACGGTGCATTGGGTGAAAATGTCGGTATTGCCTGTACAGACACGGCAGTTCGTCTTCGGCTGGGTCCCGCCTGGCTGGCTTTTTGCTAGGGATCGTGCATAAAGACACCGGCTTCACTCATGTCTTTCAGCGGCACTTGATCACCTTGGGTTATGGCGCAGACAAACAATTATGGGCAAAGCAGCAACGGAGTGGCCGACGAGTCTCCCAACATGCTGGTTTACAGGAAGGTAAGTTGCGGGGCGCCGCCGCCTTAACGATACGGCGAAGCTGGCGAGTCACACGACAGCCTTCTGTGACCTTTTGGGAAGTCTTTATTTCCATAAAATTGAAATGCATTGGCGAGAGATGGGATTGAATTCTTGTATGAGTGTCGCTACTTGCAATGCACTTGTGGATGTGTTTTTGTGAATGCAAGAAAAAGGGCAATAATAAGTCAATAGTTCAGTTTTTTGTCATTATCTGTCGTTAGGTCAGGTGGTGCACCTTACTGCTGCCTCCTACGCTAAACTTGGGGGAATCATTTTTTGACCATCCAGGAAACCTAATTGCATCCTTTTTTTTTCTCGACCAAGGGGTGTTCCACATTTTCGTTAATTCCCTTGAAATGGGTTAATTTTCCATTTGCATTTTTTGTAAACTGGGCCATTTCTTTATATTATTGGGACAGGATAATATTGAGTTTGATTTAATCACTCGCTGCTTTAACGTGCTGGTGTTTTAAAGTGGGACTTTTGGTTGTTTTTGGTCTTCACGTGTTCGCCTGTTACTCAGAATAGGACTCCAGAACGTTCTGATCACTTGGGTTGAGGGTGCATGTGCAGTACTCATGAATCCCCCCCCCCCGGTTCTGCTTTGATTCCAGGTGTGACCGTCGTACATGCAGATCTCCTTTTAAATAGTGTTAGTTCTTCGCTACATGTGTTCGGAGGAAAGTTTTAGCTCACCTGGAAGCCACAGGCTGTGAACTTTGCTCCAAAGTGCAAATGTAATGAGGAATTGCACCGCATGGACAGAGAGGAGCACAAGCAGACCAAAATTGTTGCCATTTTGACTCGTGAGGTGCATTACCCACTGTATGGTTATTTCCATGAAAATTAGCTATTAGCTAATATGCTGTTAAATGAGATCACCGGCTCTGCTTGTGAGTCTTCCTTAGCAGGGACACTCAACTACCATGCTGTGCATAATAATTGTATCAACCGGATGAGGAACGCTTTAAGTTGTTGCGCTTATCACAAGCAGCCGTTGCAGCGATCGTTCAAAACATCTCCGAGGAGAGAAGGCCGGCACCCTAACTCAATGCGGCGGTATTACATGAGAGTACGTCATTGATATGTGAAGATGCTATTGTATGATAACGCAAAATACTACATTTTTTAAGACTAGAAAACGTATGCATTGAAGTTTCGAGCTCCTTGTAATCTTTCTGATGTTCTTTAATGTCCCTAGATGCCATAGCTTAAAACAGGCATCTTGTGTCTTGAATTGATAACCTGTTATTACATTCCCTCTACAAAATGCTTTGACTCATTGCACATGCTTTATCCAATCTTCTTGTAAAAAGCAAATTAATTTAATAAACTGAATCGCTTGAACCGGGAGAAAATTATGTAATCGATGCCAAATAGAATTGCTGAATTCAGTAAAATTCTTTCCTTTAATTATAAAGGATAAACTGGCTCTATCAAAGCATTTAATGCTGTGGAATTTAAAACATAACATGGAAATAAAATGAGATGGCACACTCCCTTCCGAATCACACGTCATCCACAAAAATCATGCAACACTCATGAGTCATTCGGGTGAATCCAAGGTTCTCTGATGACAGGGCTCGCTGTAGAGAGAGACGGACGCGCAGGCTCCCGTCTGCCAGTGGCCGCAGGTTCCTATCAGCTCCCGCGTCTGGCGTAAGAGCCTCCGTCCCTGTCCTGTGCTGTGACACCGTCCCGCCATTCTCCCCTGGAATGGATGGCAAGTCACCACGCTACCAGGGTGATGTAACAGACTCTCTACTCCCAGGCTGAAAATAATTTCCCGATTAGATTCAGAAACATGCTAATCAGCTGAGACTCAAAGCAAACTATTGTTGTATTAAATGTGGTTAATGGATGTTTGTGGTGCTGTGGAACAAACGAGCGTCATTTCTGTACATGGACGACCAAAGCCATCGTGCAACATGTCCAAGAAACCGAACCGATGTGCTGAATTTTGTGGCTTGCACATCTCCTCTGACAGTGCCGTTGCCACTCTACCCTGGCACATCTATCAGCCAAGCTTTGGGTAATTATGTTCCGTGTGTCACATTACATGCGTGTATCATATTTGATGTCTTAATGATGGCACTGGCCGTGCAGATTTGTCACACGGGCAACGTGGTTGGCGAGAATGAACCTCGCGTGTAAACAGTCTTTAGCGTAAGCTGATACTGAGAAGAGCTGCTGTTTTCACTTTTGGAGAATTCCCAGGTGGTTAAATGTTTTGCATTTTGGTATTTTTTGTGTTTTGTCTTTTTTTATTATTTTTCAAAACCCCTCCACTTGCAGCCTTTTGAATTAAAAGCTTTGCATGTAACCAGACTTGTGCATAATGTATCAAAGCCTTAAGGAAGACAATGAAAGAGGTATCTTCATAAATAAAGATGCCGTGTCAAGAGTTCCATTGCCGTCTTCACTGGAGGTACGGGTCCATGTTTTGCAGACAGCACAGACACAGAGTAGTGGCCCAAGCTAGAATCTTATGCAACAGATGCGGCTCCTCGCCAGCTAGAATACGTTACAGAATTACCTGTATATTGCTCACCTCTCTGATCCACCCACTCCCGAGGTCGGAGTAGGGCCTGCAGCCTATCCCAGAAACTATAGGTCTACCTTCTATGGGGTGTCAGTTTATATAAGTCATGTATGGAAATCAGGTAATGGATGGGAATGGATAGGAAATGTGTGAATTAATTGGAATACAGTGACATAGTAACAAATGCGCAGATGGCTTTAATCTGTAATCTGTGACAGATGGCGGTCCGTATTCTGCGTGAATGAACGTACTATATTGTATTGTGGGCTACATTAATCTGATGAGTTTGCACTATAACCAGGGAATTATCACACACTGTTTGCATCTCTCAGATTTCCAGATCCTGTAAATATATCCTGTTATTGCACTGCTATTGCTGGACAATGAAATTAGTAAAGAGTAAACAATCCGTTGTTTATCCATGGGGGATATTCGTGGGAGTACGGTGTGTTAGGGTGTCTCGGAGTTAAACATTATGTTTTGGCTGCGGAATTCACCTTTGCAGCTGTTGACTTATGACAGCTGCCATGTCTCCCGATTTTTACGTGATTTTTTTTTTGGAGCAGGATTTTGGATGTTGATATAAAAATGCCAAAGGTGCTTCTGACAGTCTTCGTCGACGTCTGCTGACGGAGCTCATGACGCAGACTGAGCTCCCTGTGGACGTGATTGTTGACATGCCTCTTGGCCTAAGTAGTTTTGACTGAGGAAACTCATTAGAGTCAAAAGTAGTGAGTGAAGTGGTGGGCGGGGCTAACCCACCCTAACAGCCACCCTTAGGGTTAGCTAGGGAGTGATTGACAGTACTCGGTAGCCCCGCCCACCCTGTGATTCTTTGTTTTATTTTTTCCTAGGTATTATTCATTGTTGCATCATGGATTCTGATGGGCTGCCATCTCCGCCCGGGGGTCTCTGGGCGCCTGAGATAGGCTCTGGGCTCGTCCCAGTACTTCCCTGGCTGTTCCATTCTGGGAAATAGAAGATTTGGACAGTACCAGAGCAGGAGTCTAGAAATTGAGAACGTAGCAGAAGGGCCTCTGTCTGTCCTGGAGACAGAGTTGTACTGTGTCGTTTCATATCTATCAATGATGTGCTTGGGAACGGGACAACTAAGCGACTGATTAGTTAGAAGGACAGTGGGTCAGCGGAGCGGTCTGGCTTGCCACTGAACTGCATGGGTCTCCCAAGGGATGCGGTCCAATCGGCAGCCGGTAAATAATCACCTCCGGGCAGCGTGTTGCTCGGGTCGGTCCAGAAACCGGTTTGGTTCTGATGTCTTCTCGCATCCTGACCAGAATGCACACCATCGTGGCTACAACCTTCTGGCTGGGATGAGCATTCAGAAGCACACAGACGCCGATGTAAACACTCAGCCATCCTGCGTGAAATATCGGTGTTGATTTTTGCCTTTTTCTGACTGAACTAATTTGGTCTCGTTGCGGATTCCGTGCTTTCGCCGAGCGCGGATTAGTCATACGTGCGTTTCAGACTGAAATGTGCCAACGGACGCATCTGTACTCCGTGTTTAATTTGAAAAAGAGCAGAGGCAGCCTTGTTTTAAGAGGCAAAATATGCGGGAAACACAATAGGATGTTTAAAGGGAGGCGTAGCTGTGAAAGACCCGGACGGATATTGTAGTGTGTAATTACACGGGGTGACCAGGGTCCAGGTTGTTTAAACATTATCTTTATGTCCACAGTTTCACCTAGATATCAGCATCGTTACATTAGTAAATATCAGCAGCGAGTCTTGCATTATATAATGCAGCCGTTTGATGATATACTCTCAGAGGATGGTACTCTGTAACAATTACGCTCCTGACCACTTCCCCTTAGTACTGTCAACAAGAAGCATTAACCTCGTTACACTGACTGCTAACCGGCATCAGTGGTGGGTGGCCCCGCAGTGGAGGTGTGTGTGTATAGGGTTTGTTCCCGGTCAGCTCTCCTGCTTGGAATTCTGGGTATTTCTGTATGTTTCAATCCCAGCGGTTTGGCCACATGAAAGCGGGGCAAACTTATGGTTCTTCAAAGATGAAAAATGCTGCAGATATCAAATGTATGTTTACGGGGGTAGCATTCGCATCGGGAGGATTTGATGGCAAACTCATAACCTGCCCCGTGGGTCGCTTTTGACTCCCTTGGTGACCTTTGACCTCGTAGCGTGTTCCTTCTGTCCGGTCCCTGTCACATTCCTTCATTTTTTGGACACTTTTTCCCTTTTAACCTTCCTTCCATGACGTGGCTGGCAATGCCGTGTATGTAGGTCAGATGTTGAATTTTTCATGCGAGCCAAAAGCAGCCTCTGGGCGGGGCGGGGCCGGGCCGGGCCGGGCTGGGCTGGGCTGGGCTGGGGCGGCAAGCGCCCTCAGTCGGGGTGTCCCGTGGCCCCTCCCCGCAAACGCTTTGATCAGGGGGTCCCATCCGCCCGCTGCCGCCCACTCAGAGCCGCCACTGTGATCTTCTGCACCCTGTCTGAGTGATGACGCAGCTCTGATCCAGAGCGCATAGTACCGGGAGGCGCAGCCGTGTGGAAAAGCGATTGGGGAGTGGCGACGGCATTGGTCAGAGACAACTGCGGAGATTAATCTTCCCCAGATGCCTATTAATCCACCTCACCTTGGCTCCTTCACTCTCTGCCTAGTCTAGCCGTCTGACCTCATCTCTCACAGACAGCTCCTCTATCTTTTTATGGATCTAGTCCCCCTGTCTCTCCTCCCCACTGTCCCAGCTGGGAAAATGTCCTCTTTATTTTCTTCTTCTCGTCAGTGGATTGGGGCTTGTTTTCCGGGTCACCGTACCCGCCCCCCCCCCCCCTCCCCATACACCAAGACTGTGAGATATTTGCTCCTCTCATCAGAGATGGTAATATAGATTCGTGTATCCCTGAGGAACGGTCTTCCAGTTGACGTGACACACAAGCTAGCCGAACTCTATGCAGGCGGCTAATTAAAAGGCTCTGTAGAGGGCTGGATGTCGCGTGGGTCGTTGGGAAGGGGGCGGGCCTGCTGCGCCGTTACGCCAAACCGCTGCCTGCCATTGGCTGCGTCCTCCCCCATCCTTCAGGCCGGACCGAACGGCAGCGGCTGGTGGGCAGTGTGTCAGAAAATGCCGACGTCAGGGAGTTTTACTGGTGGAGATCAGGACGTTTCATTCAGAACCCTGTTATTGTTTCAAAGTTCTAAACCGTAGGTAACGATTGTCACTTCTAAAAACGTCTTGATATCTATTGAGGTTAATGGTGCATTTGGCCCAAGATGGGTTGGCATCCCGTCCTTGGCTTGGACCCGGAGTTTCTTGAATAGGCTCTACATAGGACAAGCGGTGTAGAAGATGGATGGATAGATGAATGGGAAGAACATTATTGAAATTCTCCCCCCTGTGCTGAATTGAGTGCTGAGTGCCAAAGTCAGTGTCAACCCAGCAGATTTGTGTCTGCCATTTGTAGACGTCCCTCTCGGTTGGCCTCGTCTCGGTTTCGCTGCCCGGGCGGCCGACACTTCTTCCCGAGGTCCATCGACAACGTCACGACCTGCTGGTACCTTGGGGGCTCGCTGCCCAGCTGACGGCTTGTGTGCCATCGGTAGGATCCGGTGATTCTTGCTTGATGCGGAACCTGGGAGCGAATACAGGCCCAGCTGGGCGTCTGTGTGTCTCCCGGTCTGCACAGACCACAAGCAGACCACACAATTCCTCTTCTCCCCCGCCAGCAGTATGTCAGGGATGCTGATCAAGGCAATAGCCTCTGTAACACACACACAATAGCAGATACTGGATTCCAACCGTGGGCGGCATGGTGGTTGGGTGGGTGGGGCTGTTGCCTCACACCTCCACGGTTGGGGGTTTCAATCTGCCATCCAGAGACATGCAGTTAGGCTAATTGGCGTCTTGAAGTAGCCTCTCATTGTGTTCTCATTGTGTTTGTCTACTCATTCAGGGGGCACCGGCAGCTGAAACAGGCTCCAGCCCCCCTCCCCCAAGGCTCCTGACCGGAATAAACAATAAGAAGTTGGATGGATGGATAATTTCAAATCTTTACAGCTGTATTTTTTCTCAGCCAAATCTGAAAACATTTTTATTGTGTAGCACGCCTCCTTTTAAGTGTAATGCCACAGCTCTTTATTATAATGACAGGATGTTAATTGTTAAAAGTGACGATTATGTTAAATTACCAGCCAAAATGTGTCACGGCGCTGAATTGTATTGTACACACAGAAAGGGGGTGATGTGGCGAAAACATTCGCCTTCTGAGCGGAAAGAAAACAAAACCGGTGAAATGTCACCCAGTGGGTTTCTGGGACTGCGTGTGCAGCCAGGATAGCGTGGCCCGAATGTGTCACGGAGGCGACCGGGGTCTGCAGGAGTCTGGCGTCGCTCTCCCACGAGGAATCCTTCCCATCTGTGCCAGCACAGCGAGAACGGCCCCCCCTATCACGGGGATGTTTTGCAGCACTTGGTAAAACCCTCCTTGGGATCTCCGTCCGGGCCGTCACGTGACGCGGACAAGCGTGCGCCATTGGACGTCGTCTGACCCCCATGACCTCCAGACAATTTGCAGTCGCTCCTCTTGCTTGTATCCATTATCAATTCACAGTAAAATGAAGGATCACGATATACGTGCGCTGCCTGGGATTTGAACCCACGACCTTCGCATCGTTAGCGGCACGCGCAGCCCGCTGAGCTACAGGACCCATGGTGTAGGCCCACTGAACGAGGAAGAGTTGCATCGTGGGATGTGGGCAGTAGCTTTAGCTGGTAATGGCCTCGTGAGGTAGTCGGGCTGCCCGGCGCCCTTGTGCCGCGACACGTTCACCTCTGACATCAAACGCTTAGTTGGCTTCCTGTCCATTTCCTACTCTTCACTGGACGATCTCCATTTCAGACATTCTACTGCTCATTATAGCTCTTCCACCGCAATGCATTTCCTGTTTTTATTTTTCGGCCCCCCCCCCCCCCCCAGGGGTACCGTAACCTCTGGCGCCGGTTCTTTAGAAAGCACGTCAGACCCCGTCCGGCCTCGGACGTGTAGTTCCTCGGGAGGAAGGTGACCCATGGTAAGAGGCGTCCACGTAAATCGAGGCGCCTGCTGTTTAATGGACTCAATTCTGGCTGCGAAGATGCCCTCAGATTCGAGGATTGCCGCTTCCCTGGTGTCACCCAGGCCTAGGCTTTCTGACGGCGTT
>JABFEB020000041.1:11161665-11174751 GCA_019775895.2 Stomatorhinus ivindoensis
TGGCTGCGAAGATGCCCTCAGATTCGAGGATTGCCGCTTCCCTGGTGTCACCCAGGCCTAGGCTTTCTGACGGCGTTCGAAATGACTTCAGATCTGAGGCCTGTCCGCTCCGTCCGAACATCCACCGCTTAGCTCTCTCGCCCGCTTGCCTGTCTGATACTCCAGTAATAATCTCCCAAATAATTAATCCCTGTATTGTGGCCACAATACATCTCTTCAAATTAATCCTCCCTTTGAAGTCTCTTGCTGCCGCAGCGCCAATGTCTGTTGAGCCTTCTATTGGACCAATGGGGCTTCACGAAAGATATCGATACAAATGGACCATTAGCATGTGCTAATAAATCAGCGATGCGCAAAATCATTGGTAAAATACCGAAACGATCCGACATCCTTCCCACATGAGTTTCCCCATTCTTTAATGGCCTTCCTTTTTATTATTAATCATGCCGATTCATCTAATGTTCTTTTGTGTTCTCTCTGCTGCTCAAGTGATACCCGAGGGTCACGCTACGTGCTAATTTGACGCTGTCTATGACACACAGGGAACATTTCCTGTTTGCGTAAGTATTTCCCACGCTGGGTGATTAGAAAGGTTTTCCAACATTTTATATTTGGATTTAAAAGAATCTGGGCCATTTTTAGATGAGTTATTTAGAAGGTATTTAAATTGCGGAATGTTAGAGATGGAGTGTTAATGGGGGAGCCTTTAATCATGTAAATAAGCCTTCTTTCAGTTATATGCAGCAACACAAAAATTTAAATCCAATCCATTCATTCACTGCAGGTTTTTTTCTTAAATTTTGCTGTTTTTTTTTTTTTTTAATCGCTTAGCAAACTCTCTTCTTTGACTCGATATTTTTTTTTTCTAAACCAATTCAAGATTCTCAAGATTTCAGTGACTGGTCCCTTTCTTGGACTCAAACCAACAACCTGTTGGATTGAAAGCCTGGCCCTTAATTTATACTCTACCAGATGTCCTGTTTGGTTTAATTATAGATTGTTGGAAAATGGAAATAGAGAATATTGTTGAGAAATGCTAGTTTGATCATTTGAGTTGATCTATATGGACATACCCATTACCTCTTAACTGGTCAGAGGTGGCATTAGATGGAGTGGAGAAGACGTCTGAAAAGTACCTCCAAGTCTTCCGAAGACCTCTTTGTGAAAAGGGCAATTTTTGTCCTACTTTCTTTGCATTGGTAAAAGCCCAGAGGAATTAGAGCCTGGTATTGATTTATGTAATAAAGTGTCTCCTAATCTCTTTGGGAGCAGACGTATAATCAATAACCACTCAGCAAAGGCTGGGAATAATACATAAAGATTGATGTTTGACCAACAGATCCAGACCAGCTTCTAGTTATGAATGCATCTATAGATTGGATGAATAATTTGATTAAATTTCTGATTTGCACAACTCCGTATTTGTATTATTCAAATTAAAAACATGCTTATGGGGAAATACAGAAAAGATGCATGCAGATGTTCAGAATTGATGAATGCAGAATTCTGCTTGACGATTTCCATATTAAAGCGGCGAATAGACAATACCGGCCTCCAATGCCTTGGCACAGCCCAGGGTGTGTGTTCATTATGGGGAGAGGGGGCGCCAGCAGTCATATCGTGGCTGGGGTGTTCTAGGCAGGCTCAGCCAAGAATGAGGAGAGCCATGGCTGTGTTTCAGGGGTCCAGGTACGAGTGAAGCTCAGCCCCCCCCCCCCCCAACAGAAGGTTTTGGAAATGGAGGTGAAAGAGAACGATGCACAAGGGTGTAGGAGCGAGTTTGATATGGGGGGGGGGGGGTACAATGTTATTTAAATCTGAAGGTCTGTTTTTTTTGGGGGGGAGATGAAAGTCAAATTAAATATTGGCGGGGGTACAGGTTCCCCCCCCACGCCCCTGGTTCTGTGGCCTGATTTTTTAACATATGGATTCCATTGAGGTGGATAGACGTGCTTAAAAATGTAAGGTTCGCGGGGCACATATATGCACATATATATATATATATAATATAATGGCGAACGTACGCTGAATTTTTCAGTGCAATGGCATCGCGTGATACTCACCAAATCTGAATGCCTGTAGCCTGATGTTTTTATTTTTAACTTGCCACTGCCTTCCTTCCCCAGGGCTGTGACTGGCCTGCCGGTGAAAAGTTGTGCCGTCTTCCTGCCTCCATGAAGCGTTTGCAGCGGCTTTAAGAGCAGGGCTTGATGGGAATCCGTTCCCATGGCAACGGAAACCCTTCAGCGTACCCTTGCCCGAGCCATGTGTGACAGAATCCATACTATCAGCCCCGCTGAGTCAATGTCACTGTAAATGAAGTGATCTCTAAATAAATCCTCAAAATGAATCTAAATATTTGACGCGCTGTTATGAACCACTAAATATGTCAGAGACGGAAGCTTTAAAACAATCGTAAACTGTATTAAAGCTGAGCTGGGTTCGCATTGATTTAAACTGGAGAAAAGCTGTTTGATTCCTTGGGTATTGAGGGTGAGGGCTGCAAGCTGTAAAGAGTGAAAGTCCTGCCTTGCATGTTAAGAGGCACTGGATGTGACGCAGCCTCCTCGTTCGGGGCCCCGTTGGCACCTACAGATCCAGAAGTGATTCTCGCTGTTATTTTTGCCCGTTTTCTCATCGTGTTGAGGGATTTTACTCACCATTTTGCATGACGCAGGGCAATAAGTGTAGGGCTCTTCTTTTTTGGGGTTTATGGACGGTTTTGGACCGCACGGGCTGCCTTTGAGGTCGGCATCGTGCGTCATATAAGGCGGTGTTCTTCAGCCCATTCCTCAGGGACCCCCCCCCCAGACAGTCCACGTTTTGACTCCCTCCGGGCTCCCAGCACACCTGCAACCGGCTACTTGATGTCCTTGAGTGTTTGGATCAAGCGTGTGGGGAGTTGGGTGGGAGTAAAAACGTGGACTATCTGGGCGTCCCTGAGGACCGGGGTGAGAAACACTGATATATAAGACAAAAAAGACGTTTTAATTTACTGAATCGCGTCAGAAGCAGCTGGAAACGCACCTGGGTTGTTGGTATTTGCTAACAAACCTTACTTGTGACCTTCATCCCAGAGTCTGCGCCCAGTAGTGTTTAACCCCCACTCAAACACACACACAAGCCCAAACAGAGACCCATGGAGGTGTACCGCGCCCCCCCCCCCCGATTCACTCCGGCGGCGTGTGGCCTGACCACCGGGCCGCCCTTAACCGGGCCGTCGATTCTCCAGTGACGGCTGCGCCCAGGAGCCTGACGCTCCCGTGTACACATTTGCATTGTCAATATTTCCCTCCACCGCTCCAGCGGACGGTAATGAATTTCCCCGGCATGCATGGCGTCTCCCTGCGGACGCGGCTGTGCAAATGGCGTGAGGGAAAGATCACGGATGGTGCCATCGGATACCCCCTCCGATGCCTTCCGGTTAGCGGCGTGGCCCGCCCGCCCCCCCCCGCGTGGCTGCGACGGGCCCGGCTTTCCGTAGCTGGCCTGCGCGGTGTGTTCCCGTGCTTCTGGATTGTCCGCTGACTCTGGATTTTTAGCCATCTTCGCAGCTCTTCTAAATCATCACCGGTTGCCATGGGTTACGTGCTGGCGATGATGAGAAGGCGGGCGGGGGGGGGGGATGTGTTGCATCGAGAGTGTGCTAGCTGCTTAAGTACTGTGCAAATTAGCATGCGACCTTTAAACCGCTGACTGTTTGAGCGCCGGCGAGTGGCTGGCAAAACAGAGCCGTGGGGACAGAATCGCGGGCCGGCTTGCTGTGAGCGCTGCTGTGACCCGCTGGCCTTGCTCGGTCCTGTCCGGCTGCTTGCTTGTCACATGGGAGTTTCTCCCCATCTCAGCAGTGCAACGGTGCCAAATTAGCTGTCATGCTACACTGCTAGTCCTGTTTCGCAGCACCGCTAGCCCTAATATGCTACACTTGTTGCCTTGTCGCGCTATGGTGCTAGGCCCAGTATGCTACACTGCTAGCCTTGTCATGCTAAACTGCTAGCCCAGTTCGGCTACATTGCTAGCTCCACTATCTTACACTGCCAGCCACAGCATGATATACTGCTAGGTTTGTCGTGCTAAACTGCTAGCCCAGTTCGGCTACACTGCTAGCCTATCTTGCTAGCCCCAATATGCTATACCGCCCCCCCTTGCTGTGTTACACTTATTGTGCCGTAATATTTACTGCAACTCCGCCACTGATGGAGGCCTCCTGTGTGGTAGCACTTTTGACATTAAATGACATTGTTTTTCTGTGTTCGTGGTTATAATTGCTTTGATTATTTGGTTTATGAATATGATATATATGATGTTTTTGTTTGTACAACGTTTTATATCTGAGGTGGAGGGCCACTTCACAGAGCTCGTACGTGATAGTTTAAAAAATTTTATGCGATTTTATTTTATTCAGCAGATTGTATCCAAAGCACTGTACTGTCGGGGAAGGAGGGTCAGGGGTCCGTGGTTAGGGGGGGCCTCGCTCATGGGCCCAGTGCTCACATCACTCTGCTGGCACAGCATACTAAGTTGCTGAGCCATATTTGCCACCTTCCCCCCCCCCCAAATTAAAATTGCACTTAAGGTCAAACCTAGGTCGTATTACATAGCCTAATGCTTAATGTGGGTTATTGTTGGCATTGTAAATCAGGGACATGGAAGTATAGTGTAATTTTAGACTTGAGGAGAATCATCTACAGGTGCGTAGCAGGGCTTAGTGCAATGCTGCCGTGCCCATTACGGATGTAAGAGATGATCTAGTGTCCCGATGAGCAAGCTTGCCAATTATCAGCTGCCGCTTTTAGGGAAAAACGACCCTCAACTTGGGCTGCCTACATGGCTGAGGTTTGGTGCCGCGTCGGAGTTGGGGATGCGAAGAAGCGCTCCGGGCCCCGGTTGGCTGGCATTAGCCGACCGTGCCAGGGATAAAAGAGGCCGGGGGGGGGGGGGCTGGCAGTGTCACGCTTTGAGGTGGCCGTGGGTGAGCGGATCCGACTTGATCTCACCGGGCCCAAAAATAGATGGCCGTGGACCCGGCCCTTTGGTGCGGTCACTAGGAACAAAGGGGGAGCTTCAGCCGCCTTGGGATCGGGTCACGTGGGTTTCAGTTGGAGGCTCTTGCCAGGAGGGGGAGGGGGGGGGGGGTGGCCGTTGCCTGGGACACAGGAATGGACGTGCGCAGATGGTCCCAGGCTTCCACTTAGCGACTCGGGCAAATAAAGCGGCCTGATTGAAATGGAAAATGTGTCTCAGGTGGATCGATAGGCGGACGGACCTGCCCGGGCCGCGTTCGAGCCGACCTGCGACGTCGCAGCACCGGGAGCATGCAAGGTGGAAATGAGATGCCACAATGTGAGTGGGCGCATTTAAACTCGAAAACATTTCCATGCCATTTCACTACACTGGGGAGGGGTGAATCCCTTCCTGTTGCTGGTATAATGGTTATAGCGACAATAGTCCATTTGCCAGATGGTTGTGGGTTCGAGGAAAGGTGCCAGTGAATAGGGGACATGAACACAAATGGCTGGGAGTATAAACCGCGATTTATCTCAAATCACCATATGGGGGCATCTGTCATGTGACGAGCTGATGAGGCTCCAGAATGTTCCGTTTCTCGTTAATTCGGCCGGAGGCAGCCAGGTGGCACCTGTAGCTCAGCACAGCGCCGCTTCCCGAAAGATGGTGGGTGGCTTCTCGGTCGCTCCGACGAGACCAGGTGGGCAGCGATATCCGATATCCGGCTCACCGCAGAGTCATCTCCCGCTGGTTAGTCACGGCACCCACTCGGACGCCCACTCCGCTGTGGCGGTCGGGGGCCTCTCGGCGGACGGCCTCCAGCTCACACCTCAGGCCTCCCCTCTGGTGCCGCTGGGAGGGCGCTGGTCATGCCCTGGTGGGACGGGCTGTTCTGACGACGTAGAGGCTGCGGATTTTGGCAGGTCTGCCCTGTTGGGATCCTAGTTAGCCAGCCGTGGCCTGACGCTTTGCAAGAACCCGAGACAGGAGGGTGAATTTGAGCAACGCGAAAATAGATTATTGAGACGTGCAATAATACAATACGGGCAAAACAGATTAACAGCTTGTCGAAAGAACGCAGAATGAATAATACGACTGCTAGTTGTGTGAGTGTAAATTTTTGATATTCTTAGCCTGGGCTAATATCGCGTGTTAAGATGGGGGTATTACCGTGTACAGGATAAAGGGACTGGGAGGGAACAGGAGTGATGTGCTTCCGACACGCCAGCTTTGTCCTTTTTCACAAGGAAGAGTCAATATTCGAAATATTTATTTTTCGCTTTTCTGTGGAGGCGTGGAGGCCTGCGTCGATGGCGGCCGGGCCTGCCAGCCTCCGTAACGGTAAAAGTGAGAAGAACAGAAATGGCATCGCCCGTTAAAGACCGCCTCTCGCCTCCACGGCGATTATTCCACTCCAGGAAGAGGGAATGAAGTAAGAGCAGCGCTCTCTAGAATGCTAAATTATGCAGAGGAACCCTCGAGAAGGGGCGCGCTTTGAAGCCCCATCGTTCTCTTTGGAGACGGGGATCGGCGTGGTGGGGGCGGAGGCTGGGGGGGGCGCAGGCCACGTGGGCACGGTGGTAGGGGCGCTTTGTCAGTTAAGGACACCCTGGGCATTTAGTAGGCTGCTTTGACTTTGAGGTGCCACCGGAGTCGGGTGAAACATTCAGGCGGCTCTCAGATCTGCGATATATTCAGCGCAAAGTGAGCGATTAATAAAGACTAAGACAGCCAATGCGGGTGTCTGTGTGTCGCTGCAAACGCATGCTTGGCTGACTCTGGGTGGATGATGTCACGATGCAGGAAGCTACGCACGAAATCAGCCTTCCGCAAAGGCGCTGGAGAAACTTTGATAGCGGAGGGGGGGCCACAACTTAACAATGGAAGTAAAACGGTCTGCGTGTCGGAGGTGGATGATGAAAGCAGGCGCTCCTGACTGCCGACCGGAGGAGCCGTGTCCTTTAGTGCGACGAGCGAAATGCCGGCGTTCTTTTCAAAACACCCCGACGTGAAAAGGTTAGCGGGCGCGTGAACGTTCCAGTGACGGGATCTGAGGCGAGAAGCTCACCTGTGGAGAGGTTTCAAGCCTGGTGTGAGTCTGCGGGGGTGGGGTGGGGTGGGGTGGGGGGGGGGGGGAGCGATTACATTTTCCACTCAGCTGCACAGGTAACACCGACCCCACTACAGCACTGATTTGACAGTCCAGGAGAAAACAACCCCCCCACCTCTCTCACCCTCCTGTCGGTGGGCAGAGATGGGGTTTCCACCCCCACAACAACTCCCAGCTCCGCTAAATGTGACCCAGTGCCACGATTTAAGATGTGAACGCTTCAAATATGGCATTTATTTCAGAGCTGAGGGAACGTCTCACAAACCTCCTGTACATTGCCCCAATAGGATTTCAAATAGTTTGCAAAAATATCCTGAACTTTTAGAAATGTAAATTCTGTGTGGTGTCCTACAAAATATGGAAGATTATAAGCACAAAAATTCAAATGGCAATTCATTTTGCAATTGGCAATTCAATATTCAATCAGAGCATACATTTGTCATGTCGATATTCAATCTAATCTTGCAATTTGAAAATACATTTTGCAATCGGCAATTCAACATGCAAAGTGCTTATGCAATCCTTAATTGATCCTGTAATTGTTCTTGCGACGCTTCCACTTTGCCCTGACCTGCAGAACTGTTGTACACGTGGAAATGAGTTGCGTTGTGAACCTGTGGTCGATTACTTTTCCTCAATAAGTTGAAATTGAATTTGCGAACTGAGTTCAGATTCAACTAGTAACCTCGGATTGAGTTTTTAACGTGACAACTGCAGATTCAAGTATACACGATTCATATTCAGTTTCTAGTAGCACAAATGTCAGCCCATAGAGGCAGCCCTCAATGGCCAGCACAGGCATCTCGGTGGCGGGTCTCCCCACTCTGCGCCTCACTGACTGCTTAGGTTAGTTCGCACCCTTCCCGTGTCAAGTCCGGTTAAGATGGAAAGTTCCTCTACCGTCTGTGAGAGCAAAAGCAACCGCATCTATTGCTGATACCCGATTTTTTTTCCACGTCATCTGCTAAGGCAGAAATATTTGCTACAGGCTCTTCTGTCGCCATTACTCTCTGAACAAATGCGGATGAGGCCCTAAACAAGGAAGTGACGTCGTTGGTGAAGGTCCGCCTTGATGAGCGGTCTGACAGTTGGGAATTGCCAATTGTGTTTTCCTCTCAGCATGCAATGCGATTGCCGGGAACGCCACTGCATTTGAATAAAGAGGAAGCCCATGGAATTACGAAATGCAATTCAGTGCCTTGCTATTCTGTTTATTATTCAAAATATTTTGAAATGAATTAAGGATTACATAAGCACTTTGCGCAACGAATTACCGATTGCAAAAATGTATTTAAAAATTGCATGTTCAGATTAAATATTGAAATGTCAAATGCATGCGCTGATTGAATATTGAATTTCCAATTGCAAAATGAATTGCCATTTGAATTTTTGTGCTTATAATCTTCCATATACAAAAGGCTATTCACTGGAACTTTCCAGAAATTAATTTTCAGCATGTTAAGGGTGACTGTGATTTTAAGGTAGTAGTGTTTTTGTACTTCGAGGAAGATATTTCATTTCTGAACAATAATCTGAACACAGCAGCATATAGATTGTGCATGACTGCTGCAATTGATTTTTTATGAGGTGAAAGTGACTTAATGAGACAGCTCAATTCTGTGGCTGTAAAATGATTTTTATTGCAGGACCTCCTGTTTCCTGTACATGCTTCATGCTTTATTTTATTATTTTTTTAAATAAATCAATAGGATTTCAGTGGAAGTACTATGAGCATCTTGACTGCTGCGATTGCAGTTTCAGTTTGAGCATCAGGCAGAGTTGAATGGGCTGTTTTACCCAGCGATAGTCTCTTGAAGAAATTAATTCTCCCAGAATCCCATGAGAAAAATGTCTTTAAAAGCTCTTATCCTGGTCTGGATCCTGTGAAAACTCAACAATGACTAAAGGAAATGTAATTTTGATGCTGAAGTAATTGTTAGTGTGAGTCTTTGCAAAATGATGAACCAGCGTGAGAGTTTGAATGAAAAACACATGAGAACTATGGTCCAGACATTCAGGCACATGTGAGGGCATCCACAACCATGTTGAGTACTGACCTGTGTTGGCAGATATGTTATAGTCATTAGTTGCCATGCTACATTTCATAGCAGGCATGCTACATCCTTTGGTAGCCATGCCACTTTTGATAGCAGGCATGCTACATCATTTGATAGGTAGCCATGCTACATTTTATAGCAGCCATGCTGCATCATTCGGTAGGTAACCATACCACTTTTGATAGCAGGCATGCTATATCATTTGGACGTGCTACATCTTTTGCCTGCGGATTTATGCATTGCCCTTGATGTATCGGTACATTTTGCTATGATGCGTGGGTCTTTCAAGTGCCGCCATAACTCTCAAAAGCACCTTGCACTCTCCCGCCTGTGCTCTCCACTTCCTCAGATAAAAACGCTTTGCCTTAGAAATGGCGACATGCTAAGCGATAAAGGCACAGCTTAACAACATCGCCTCTTGGATTCATCAGTTCATGCGTTTGCATAGGACTGTTTTTCTGTAGTTGTTGCTTCGGGAGTGCTGCATATATGGATTTGGCCGGCAAACCAGCAAGGCTGCAACGAGCATTTGTAGACGTGGCCTGATTGTGTCAGATTTCGCTTCCCCCACTCCCACCCAACCTGAGGCTTGGAAGGGGGACTACCCCGAAAAAATGCCTCCCGTTGTCGGTTTCCTTGGTGTCATGGGAGGGGGGGGGCAATGGTTTGGTCATGTGATGTGATGAGGCCCATGAGCCTAAGCCTGTTGGGGGATGGGGGAGACTGATTTAATGTTCCTTTCAACTAGAGGAGATAATGGATTCCAGTAAAAGGGCTTCCCGTTCAGTCACTCACATAATGGTGCTATGTCACAACTCTGACCCCTCATGGACAGAGGCCAGGTCAGTGTGTAGAATGGCACACTGACACAAAGCATTGCTGAGTTACACGTGGTGCATTTTAGCCGCCTTAATCCAAAGAGAGTTGCACATTTACACAGCCTAGTCCTTCTAATAGTCCTTTTTTTAATCTTTCTATTGCTCGCACCTTTTTATAGATAGCTTTTTGCCTAAGAAATTTAGGTTAAGTAACACAGCTTGCCCTGGGGATGGTTTTCATTGCAAGTCTGTGTCCTTTACTGAGTAGATGATTAGGGTTTTACACGGGGGACGCCCTGCTGGGTTTAGCATCAGTTCACAGCAGAGTTTGTGGAGTGAATCTTGTGCGCTAACGTGAGCGTAGTGGTTCTATTGGTCACGCAACTGTTCGGTGTCCGTTCGTGGAAGCCAGTCTCAGCGGGTGCCATTCGTACGGCTGTTAGTTTATGGCAAAAATCATAATCGCCGTTATTAAAAATGATGACTCACTGACTTTGGAAATATCATGCATTTATTGATTTAAAGAAAAAAACATTTTTTTTTTTTTTACGGGCAAGTACAGATCACACTACAGACTCTTTTTATTTGGAATAACAATGAATATTTATAATTGTATCATAACACTATTGTGCTTTTTAGTACTTATCTGCATTTTAAAATTGTACTAATTAGGGTTTTTAATTTATTGTTTGTTTTTTATTGGCGTGAATGTCCGTTCTTAGATGATAGTGCTATTTTCATAGGACCTCAGAAACTTCATTTTGTTCCATTTCATGCTACCCCATGTTTTCGGGACGACAATAAACCTTCTTGAATCTTTATTCAGTAACAAACAAAAGCATTCAGTTCAGTCAATTCAGAAATTCAGAATCAAACAGAAAGGGACGCTCTCGATTTATAACACGAGACCAAGTGGGAGCATTGCTACGAAACGAAATGCGGCACAACAATCGTTTTATCGTAATTATTTTGCTTTGATAATCGTTGGAAGCCAGCATCGTCATTGAAATAAAAAAATAGATTAATTGCCCAGCCTTAACAGTTGCAACCCCGAGACAGCGTGGACACGGGTTTTAAAGGTGCGTTGGCCTTGAGTGCACGTGGGCCTTGAGTTATTGAAGCATTTCCCTACAGTGCTGGCCTGAGAACTGTGTCGCCTGCTGGAGGTTGTGTCATGGCTTGTCTTAAAGCGACGTCCTTTTGAGCCTGGCTAAGTTCAGGCCTGCACCAGGACCCTTTGATGCAGCTAAAAAGATTAGCTTACAATCTTCAGTAAGTGCCAAACATCCTCGGTGACTGGGGGGGGGGGGGGGATTCCCTTCGGTTTCACAGCTTTCAGCCGCTTGGAGGGTTTCCTCTTATCGAGTGCCTGCCATAAGTCCTGTTCAGTCCTGCCCGAGGTACCTCTCATGTCCTTTGGAGGTGAAGAAATAGAAATTATGGCTTTAATATTGCAGAACATGAGCCTGCTGCCAAAATATATTCTCATTGATTCCATTTTATTTAAGATCTTCTAAAAAGTTCTATCTGTTCCTGAGATCCAAGTGTTTAAGCCACTGCTTTACCGAGGAACACAGAGCCAATAACAAAGGAACGACAAGTCGCAAATTACCCCTTTTTAATGATCCAGTTGTACTTCAGTTAGTATCTGAATAAAACGGTTGTATGCTGGACTGCCAGTTATTTTGGGAGAGCGAGGGCTTGGAGTCAGAATCGTGTTTACTAAAACCACACTGCCGAATACTGACCGATGGTGACGCGTCTCTGCACACCATGTATGACTGGACTTGAAGCGAATTCAGCCCTAGCCTCGAAGTCAAGAAAGCCTGCTTGATGTGCTGTTCATACCGGCAGCTCAGTGGCAGACATTGTGTCAGTCCATCAATGTCATATGTTACCCATCAGCCCCCAAGGCGAAGCACACTGAGTGACGTGTATGAGGATCGACGCTGAACAAGGTCAATTGCGCTACAAAGGCAACCATCTTTCTTTTGACGTCGGAAGTTTGCGGAGGACATTCTGGTTGTGTTCGCGGGTGCGCGGGCATGCAGGTTAAGCATGAGGTGTGATTTAGTTTTAATGCTTTATGTCGATATATTTCGCTGTCAGAAAAGAACTTCCTGTTTTCGTCATACCGGACGGCACAGATTTAACTAACCACAAGGGGCAAGACTGTACATAAACTGAAGGGAAGAATTGGAGAGGACTGGGTAAATGTCACAATTCAAATGAGCCTGAATGAAAATGAGTGGTATTTAAGAAGCAGAGAGGTGTTTTAAAAAAAAAAAAAAAAAAAACTTACTTTATCTGCTGTCTTGAGCTTCATAGGTAATTGTGGTGTTAAGTTGATGACATCACATTTGATATCTTATTCCATTTTTTACCTGTTTAAGTTTTGTGCTACACGTCAGGTGACTTCCCAGGGGTGATTGTAGGATTTTTCTTGGGATATGAGGCAGAACAGGGGCCATAACTCATACAGGGGTGACAACCTTATTAGCCAATGATATGTTTTGAGTCGGTGAATGACGGGGGGGGGCACTCTGGGGACCAAACAGCTTTTAGCTGGTGCGTGTGCCCTTGTGGCCCCTCCCCTATGACGTCCTGATAGGTCGTGATATTGTTCACCTATGGGTGGGTGTCGCAGGCAGGGTTTGGGTTAGATGCGGGTCATCGTGAACGCAGACAACATCAATGAGGCCGAATCATGACTCCTAATGGTGAATGGAGTTATGTGTTTTTAAAATAAAGCCTGTAATTATCTGGCTTTCATTCCGCGCGTGTATGTGCGGTCTAAAGACGTGGGTGTGGATACTCGTTCACAGCTTTGCCCTGCGCTACGCAGTGAGGACGTCCCGATTTTCACATCGCTCTGTCCACACGTGTGATTCTGTGCGCGCGCACCGCACACGGCCATAACTGGCTCCACGCGGCTAACGATCCTGCGATCCCCAATGACGCAAAGAGTCTCGCGATGCTCAAGGCCTTCTGCTAGCGTGCGTGGCCATTTTCGCACACCGCCCCGTTTCGATGCTTTCCTGAAACCGCGACGGCCAGCGCTAGTCCTTCTGTGTGTGAGCGTTCCGCGTGAGAT
>JABFEB020000041.1:11233623-11244969 GCA_019775895.2 Stomatorhinus ivindoensis
GGGTGGGGTTCAGCAAGAAATACCAAATGGGGGGGGTCAACACATAAGAACCGAAAAAGAAAAATAAAGATTGCTGGAATAAATCCAGCAACTAGTAAGAATAGACGTTGTCCTTCAATGAAATGTGAGCTATCTTAATGCATCTAAAATTATCATTTCAAAACCAGTTAATGCAAAGACAATAAAATGCAAACAAACACCACGTCAAAGTTTAAATAATGGTGGTAAGTGAATAAGAAGAGTCATCTGACTGGGTTTCAGCTACAGAACCATAACTCTGTTCTGACTTTAAAACGGCAGTAATGCTCTTCAACACAATTAAACCTACTAAGCATCTCCTGCAGCTTAGATGCGAGACACTGAAGTGCAGTTACAGTATAATCTCCAAAGGTCAGCCCCCCCCGAACATCCCTCCTGCAATATAGCGGCTCAGCTACAAGTTACAATGACCATTAGAGACAAAACTGTAATGAATATTCTACTGACATCCAAGTAGACAATAGCTATTCAATTACAGTTGATCATTTTGCAATTTTATACTTTCAATGAACACTCAAGTTTGAAATGAAGGTCAGACTTAAGGAACCGTAGTATAATTGCAGGACGAGTAACAGTGTATTAGTGCAGAATAAAAATTGCTTTGTCAGGCTTCTCTGGGATGGTAGCACTGCATGTTTTTTAAATGGGATTTCAGAAGTCAAGAAAGTGTAACTGTCTGCTTCATTACACCAACATCAACCTGCTGCTAAGTAAATGCGTATCGCTGCTCGTTCAACGTTCATAACACATACCACACTCGATCATTGGCTAAACATCCCAAGACGCCACAACAACTTTCAAACTTCTATCAAAGGACGACGGCTTGTAAAGACACACCCAGAAGTATCTCAGAAACGTCATTGATTCTTTAGTAGAAACACAAGCTTCCGAAAAAGTTAGATTGTATCTGGCCACTCTTGGTAACAGTGATGATATCGCACATTAGCCAAACAAAAGTTAAACTTCCCGAAAACGACGTCAGGCCTTTCTGGTTCTGGTGCACTCTGAACTTAGAAAGGCGGCAAACATCACATTTACATTAAATTTATGCGTTTAAGCTGATGCTCTTGTCAAAAGCAACATACAAGCGGGACAGATTACAAACATCACACAACAACATCCTGCTGAGAGGCAACAGGAAGGTTATTGCGCAGTTTTGGTGGTTTCCCTTTAAAAACAAACAAACAAGGTTTGTTCATTCAGCTTTTTTGGTCAATGGGGAATTTCCACTTGAACCAGAGTTCCCCATTAAATTCTTCTCATCCCATAATTACCGGAAAATGGCTCCCTTGTTTAAGGACTGTGACGCGACGGAACAAATCCACAAACACGCAAGATGACGGACGGCATTCAGGTCAATGTCATATCATGAACACACCTCTTACCTAAAACAAAAACAGAGCCCTTTGTTCATATTCCGCCTACATTTACCATTGGGATGACTTCCGCGGAACAGCATCTCTAGTGAAAAATACCCTTTTAAGCAATTATTCAAAGGTTTTGTTCCCATCCTGAAAATGCCTGTATAAATCAGTAATATGCTTCAAAGAGCTCCCTTTGATGTCACCACAATAGCTGATTATAATTTCCCTCCATATAAAATGTTCCTTAAGCCCAAAGCATTGTATAATTATGATTTACACTTCTAATCGATGGCCCAATTTTTTCACGTATGGGCTAAAAATTGCTGACAACATAACAGCGCATCAAAGGAAATCATTGAGCGCGCCAAACAAGAGGAACACGTACTTGCATTTACCGGAGAAATAAGGGATATAAAGCATCCATTTAATATGGCGTAGCTTTATAAATATGTCAGAGCTGATAAGCATCAACGCAAGATGTTTGTGCGCTATGATCGACTTTATAAGAGTGCATAACATCAACCTGATACTTTAATAATAGACCTTAGTGGAAGAACCCAAGTCCTCCAGAAGTAGTTTTCACTTTCCCATTAAAGCCACTTCTCCTGGCTACTTCCCAGCACCACTGGCTTTAAGTGTAACAACTAGAGACTGAATTATGCATAGATTAAGGACTGATTAGCGCCAAAATGCTAAGTTGTGCAATTGGCTTGGCCTTTCTGACCCAGGAGATGAAGAGGGTATCTTGCAATGGCTTGTCATACCTGGAATGCCTAAATCTGAACATGGTGTATGGAAACAATCTTTGCATCCACATGCTAAATGTTACCCCATCAGAAGAGAAAGCCACTAGGGCTCTCCTCCTTCAAGGTGCTAATTGGACCTGACAACACCATACTCCATGGTTACTCAGACTTGTTCATGACAAAGGCCATTTCTTACCACAACCTCACAGCCTTGCCTGCTGTCCGTGAAGATGTTTACATGCTGGCCAACACACTGACACCCTTAGGGATGTACAGTAAGAGGGGAGCCGTTCAATTCGGCTTTAACTTCCTTGACCCTCCCAGCTACTGAAAAGATCCCAAGAATCAGTTCCTCCACATCAGTACGCCGTAACTGGAAGGGTCCCAGAAAAGCTTAGTGTCTAAACTGCAGAAAGATGTTGACGTTTCATCTGAATCAGGAAGGCAGCGTATAAATGAAACTGGTGTCCAGTGTGGAAAGACTGATATAAAATAAGCTTTATAACACCAGCATGTAATTACACACTGAACCCATCCATGGTCAGGGCTTTAGAAATGATCAAGAAATATAGAAATTGAAGCTGACGATTTTAGTAAAAAAAAAAGATCTTTTTTTCACCACTTGGAACACAGCTAACATTCCCATATTTTAAACTCACCTTCAGCGCAAATGCATTAGGCAAAGCAGCCATGGAAGACTTTCCAACCCTTTCTGAAGGCAAACTAAATTAAGATGATTGATCTGGTTGTTAAGGGTCCACTCCCTTCAGACCAAGCACAGCTGAAGTGTTTACGTGGGAGAGAATTATGGGGTGCCCGGGCTGAAACTAGACTCTCAGTAGTAGACTCAAGCATCCGAGCTGTCAGACGCACGCACGCGTGTACACACACACACACACACACACACACACACACACACACACACACACACACACACAAAAATGGCTAATCAACTGAGAGAGATCCCACTTCACCCACCACTGCACACCCTGCAGCCCACTCCTGGTTGCCGTGCTCATGGGGGTCAGAGGTCTGTGCCCCCACTGAAATCCTGCGTGAGAATTGTTGCCACAGGTCCAAATATGGCATACTTTTTGATAGGGTCATGGTCCATCCCAGAACTTTCACTTGCAAGTAATTACTTTCTTTGTGTGTGTGTGTGTGTGTGTGTGTGTGAGTGTGTGTGAGAGAGAGAGAGAGAGAGAGAGAGAGAGGGTAACTGTGACAATTACACAGCTGTGAAGACCTAATTGAACAATTTGTTTTTTGGTTTCCAGGGTAAAAAATAGAGAGGCTCACAGCAGAGGACATTTCCAAATAACTATAGCCTGGTAACACAAATGAAACGGCAGAACACTTAAGCAAAAGAGCTAAGTGCCATGAGTGTGTTTAAAATCCATTGTTTTCACTATGGATAAGATCTTGAACGGGAGAACTGGGGCAGTCCTGGAGCAGACATTAAGTTCCCATTATTGATGAGCATAACCATGACAACACAATGACAGATACACGATAGTATACCCCAATACACACAATAAGTGGTATGGCAAGTAGGAAGGTTAATTTAGGTGTACTCTAAAACCAAAAGAACATTTCAGAAGACAGCATCTCTTTCACTGCCTGCCCATTATCCAATGTCTAGTGAAGGCCAAAGCACAGCCCTTAGGTCTGAGCTATTTGAGGTGGTGCTTTCATTAATAATTTACTCAGTGCAAGTGAAGCCCTGCACTGTGGAAAGCAAATGGTCACTAATGTGAGGGGGTTTTGTGAGGAGAAACAGAGTTACTCATTTGTAAAATGTCACAGATTAAATTAAATGGAATTCCTCATTGGCACAGCTGAAGGCTGTGCTTAAAGATTTCATGCGATGTGGGAAATTTTAATATCCCATGTAGTACTGAGAGCACTACAATTTGTTGTAGTCTTACTGCACACTGAACAGAACCCTTCTTCCTTGAAGGATCATGCGATCCTGGTGGGAAAAAAATGGTGGGAGATCTGTGCTTGTGTATCCCTTACTACAGCATACATTGCTCAGTGATGACAGCACAAAGAGAGTGCATAAACAAAGGTTTTTAAAAGCTCTGGAGCACTAACGCTTTGTGACACAACACAAAACTAGAGAGTATATGAAATGTCCCTCAAGAATCAGTAACTGAAAAAGGCAAACCCGCAATGAGGTGTATAAAGTGTCCCCTCTGTGTCCCCGAAAGGGGGGTGGCTCTCTGACAGACTCAGACCCAGAATGCTGCCATCACACTTGAAAGGTGACACATCTGGATGCCAAAAGGGCAGAAACCTTTGAAGCGTCCCCAGGAGCCTGTGTGCAAACTACTGGTAAACACTTCAGCATCATTCAAGGCAGTGAGCGGACAGCCAATTGCCATTCCTCACATCAATAACCCAGGTATGTATTCCTGACAGACAGATCCGAGTCTCCTGGCTCCATCCAGACTGGATTGTGGGACAACTTTACGGCTCGGTGGAAGGGCTGACTGTTCGTGACAAATTAGCACATTGCAACAGCATGGGGGAAATTCTTTGAGGTTTTTAAGGTACCACTGGATGGGAAGGCAAACACGCTGGAAGCAGATCTCCTGATTAAGGGGTAAAGCAAATGTCAGCAGAAACACAAAACCCTGATGTCTAGCTTTAGGGACCAATCTGCTGCTGACAGCCATTTTGATAAAAATGGGGCTGTAATGTACTGTTCACAGTGCTGAGGGCAGATGGTTCAGGTGCAGAAGGCTCTGCTTTTATCTCGTGCGTTTTACGAACAACATACCTGCCTATTTTATTTTATTTTAGTTTGCAGAACACATTCAAGACAATTTTACTGTAATCTCTAGTGAGTTTAAACCTTCAAACAAAGTTTAGCTGGATTCATTAGTAAATGGCAATATCAGAAAGGTACAACAAATTCATATTCATATTGAATTTATATTGTTAATTGTGGAAGAATTATAGCAAACGATTAGCATTCATGCAGTTCTACCCCTTAGAGGAGACTCTGGACACTAAGAGCATATGCATAGTCGTATTTACAAATTTAACCACACTTTACTCACATCATTTCCAGAAACATGCTCTGGAAGTCAAGCCACGGGGCATGTTAAAAGGTTAAAGAAACAAAATGCATTTTTGCATTTCAGTGTAGATTCATGGCAGATATTCATGCCAGAACAGTGCATTATCAAAAGAATATATAAATATATAAAACATTCGTATTTCCAGTCATCAGCACCGGCTAATTTGTATTTGTTGACATTTGTTGTGTTATCAGAAAACCTCATCACACCACTGGAAGCTAGCTATTCCAGTCAAGCGTTCTTTTTATTATTCGGGTTAAAAAAATAGACGTGGTTCATTTCACTAGCTCTCGACTTTTCAGTGAATTTTAATGAGCCAGATATAATCTAATATTAAACACATGGCAGATGTTAGGAGAAACCTGTGTGCAGATGAACTCAACCCTGGGGACTAAACAGTAATAATGGAGGGAATGTACTGAAAAACAGAATGTCATGTTGAGACTTTTGTGCTCAAAACAAGGACGCACAGAACTTTGTCAGAGTAGAGCATTAACGTACCTATTCATACAGCTGCAGACTTATAATAAATAATTTTAAGTCGATGAGGACAGAGCATATATCTCTATAGAAAATAGATATCTGCATCCAAAAAGCATAATCTGTTAATAGTCCAGTAACCGTCGTTACTTTCAGCAAGCACAGAAGGATTAAAGGAAGATGCTCTATTTGCTCTTAGATGGTCTTCTGACGTGTCTCAGCCCAGCAAGGAACTGATTTCTAGTACAGCAACTCATCTCATGAGTTTCAACAGTACAGCATTCCTTAGTCACTCAGTGAGCACCCTGTAGCCAAGCTGATCTCGTTTGGAAGAAGCCGACTATATTTGCATGGCACCTCAACAGCTAGCTCACAGGAAAACGAATCACACTCTGCTACAGTCAGAAGTGACTACGCCAGGGGTCATCAACTCCGACAGGGGTCCCGGAGAGCTACAGGAAACGTCAAGACGCCCATCGAGGCACACTGTACGCTGGAATCAGCCATCGAGCAGAAGCTGAACATTCTCACAATGTTCACTGAGCAAAATGTCTCACAGGGGCCATGGGTTCACAGATGCTGTGCTGAGCACGATGGATAAACTGGCCTCCCGGGTCTAAACACTGAACCCACAGAGGGGAAAAAGCGTCACATGTTCCATTTTGCCCAGGGAGCAGTACACACAAGGGACGTCACATGTTCCATTTTGCCCAGGGAGCAGTACACACAAGGGACGTCACATGTTCCATTTTGCCCAGGGAGCAGTACACACAAGGGACGTCACACTTCAGTAGTTTTTGCCTTAAACGATCATGACGCCGTTGCTGAAATATGGGCACGTTTAAAGTTCAGGAACATACAATTCAGCAGAAAGGGCATTTTTGTGCTTTGAACCAGACTATACAGTAAGAAATATTAGCATAGAGGAACAGATAAAAGGATCATGAACCAGCTTGGATAAATTATCGTTTCCCAAGTGTGTCTAACTAGGGAATGATTGTGGTTGACTGATTCCTTGTCACTTTCTGTATAAGAATCCACATTATTTTAGACCACCAAGTTCCCAGACCAGGGTAGTTTTTGATTCCCTCTGTAAATGTATTGCTACAGTATCGTTCAAAAAATAAAATGTAGCTATTAAAATTTCATTGTATGGGTGACCATTTTATACAGCAATTATCACAAACCAATTCACTGACTGAATAAAGCAAAAGTTTACTGCATACCTTTCTTGCAGGATCAACTTGTTCTCCTTCTTCCACATATCTTTGAAATCAGTGGAGAACTCATGCCACACAGAGAAGAAGGTGTTGGGGGAGACCTCTTTCTCTCCCATCTTAGGTTTGACTGAGAAGAACACTGTTAGATCCAAGAAGCTGGAGACAGAGTGGGGCAGGAAGGTGAAAAACATTGTCAACACAAAAGATGAACTGACAAAAATTGCTGAAATGTATTTACTATTAGGGCTGGGTGGTAGAGCATAAAATTTCTATCATGGTATAATTTAAAACAATGGTGGTAACGGTACATATCGCAGTATTTTTGTTTTTCTTAATTTCAATATAAATGCTTCAAAAGGGGTAAAGCACTGGTATGGTAGTTATTGTTGTTCGCTGAATTGTATTACTAGGACATATTTCATATTGTATTTCAGCTGTTACACTGGTATTTTAAGAACATTTATTTTGTGAAAAAAAACTACAATCATAAAAAATACAAATCTGTTCTTAACCATCTTCCATGTCTGAAAACTTCATGAAACTAATAAAACCAAGATGCGCAAATTGAAAATTAAAACTGACTTCAAGTATAGCAGGACACGTTTCGCCTTGAGCTGATAGAAAAGATTTACTTGTGTTTTCACCTCATGAAACCACCATCACATGACATAATTTGTAGATTATCGTTTTCTTCTCGCGGTCTGACTTTTAAAATCCGAACCAATTCCATATAATGGAAGTTCCACTGGTCTTTTTAACCAGCTCCTCCGCTTCATTTTGCACAGCTCTACCAGCCATGAAGAAGAAGCCTTCTCTACCAGCATGGTATTGTCAAAATCAATACCTTAGGGCAAATTCATACCAGCATACCATATATACTGTTTATACCATTCACCCTTACTTGCTATAAATTAAAATGTTTTGGTCTGGAAATAGGACCTTAAGCAGAAAGATCATACAAATGATATGGCAGTTGCTAAAGTATAACATGCAGCAAGAGTGAAAATGGCAGCTTGACAAAGAAAGATTGTTTGCTAAAATTTCTGGATGAAGACACAAAATTAGAGCCATACTTTCTGGCGATGGTTATAGCATTCTTTCCTAATGTGATTAAATTGCTTTAAATGTTTTGTCTACATGTCAAATCCTATAAATGTAAAAACAGTACATTACTTTGAGATGTGTCACCCCATGTTTGCACCTTTAAAGCTAGAACCTTACATTGCAATAATCCTAATGACAGACTACTTGTTAAAAGGAAATTTAAGCCCACTCAGGTTTATCAAACACTCCAAATGAGACAAAGAAAGACATTACGCGCATATTACATGAGCTTTGAATTAGGGCTAGCATAAAAAAGCAGCATTACTTAGCAGGTAGGCTAAATCAAAAGATGCCAAAACTAGGAAGTTATATAAAGCGGAATTATATAGTTTGCTAATCTGTACTTTTAGTTTTTATCTCTACTTTCAAATTATAGAAATATTAATTTAATAATGACCACAAACAGCTCCCTGAACTCACTGTTTATAATCCCAGTTCAACCAGTGTCCCTGTTAACACTAGAGCCATTGCTATCTGGATAAATACAGGGCCTGTGGCTTTCATCCCATCACTGGGTACTCGTAACAAGCCGGCTAGACCTGAACACTCAAAGTGGCTTCCTCTGTATCCCACAGGACAGCTGCCGAGGTTTTTGGCACAGGCACAGTGTGGCACGTATGCAGAAATGACAAATTGGCCCTAGAATTACAAGGGCTAAGTCCCATACGCAAGTGTGTGTGTGTGTGTGTGTGTGTGTGTGTGTGCGCGCACACGTGGACAGCTCAGTTTTGCGACTGCCTGCCGGTGCTCACTCAGTGTAATGGCCAAAAGGCAAATGCTCTCTCCTGGCAAAATAAAAACATAGCAAAGACAGCGTTCCACACAACAGAAATACTCCTTACATTTTGTGCGTTTCGGTGAGCTTCACATCTTGGTCGTCCAGTTCAGTCTTTGCTGTGAATGTGGAAAAGAGGAGAGAGAGAGGGAGAGAGAGAGGGAGGGAGAGAGAGAAAGCCGTGATTGCACCTAGTGTATCTGCACCCTGCCTTCCCAAGACTGCCCTCACAGGATTATACAATAGGCAGAAGATAATAGCAGTAAATGATGATAGTGCATCATTACTCTTGGGAAGACCACATAGGAATACTATCAGCCGTGCTGTAATTCAGCGCTATACCTCCACTGTTTGCCAGGATTAGGGGTATTTGAAAGGATCATTTCAAGTGGCGACTGGAAAGTTGGCCGCTCCCCCATTAAACTGTTTACAGAGCCTTTTACAGATAAACTGTTTACACTCCCCCCCCCCCCCCCACCCCAGCACACAACTCCAAGGTGATAAATCTCAGCAGGCTGCAGGTATAAACGTTTCATAATCGTACCCGATTAGCTGCCGAATTTGCCCAAGGCTGATCCCGGACGGGCACCCTGACTGAACGTGCCTGGGCCGTTCTCTGTGTCCAGAGCGGCCAGGTTCTGAGACAAGACTGCCCTTTGTGCGGCCGGAGGAGGTCTGACGATCCCCAATCCCATCTGTCAGCTGGAGCACGTATTCCCAGCATGCCCTGTATTTCAGCAAGCCGTGTAATCATACTGATATGGCACAAAAGACACCGGAAGAACCATTTTATTTCCTCTCTGGAAAGGGGAAGGAATGAACTCTGGAATTTTCCAACATATGTGATTCGAAAGCAATGCTAAGAATGTGCACATTTATTTCATTAGATGACACCTTTATCCAAAACGGCTTACATTTCTCATGCTTCCCTGGAATTCTACACTAAGCGTCTTGTTACAAATCCATGCTTTTAACCACTGAGCTACTTATAACCCTCACAAAAGGCAGAAACCCTACAGAAATCCAATGGGCTGGACTTACCCCTTGAGTACAACATAAACATATGCAGATGCAGGTACGCCTGTGCTAAAATGCACATAATCCACACCAATCCCTTGCCATTAAATGTCGATTAAGGACATCGACACACACTGGCCCCTGTCAATAGAACATCAGCAGATCATCGCGAATGAGAAAAATCAAACCAGTAAAGTATGAGTGCACTTGTCAGTTGTCAACCATAGCCACATTCAGGACTGGGGGGGGGGGGAGGGGGAAGGCTGACCAGTTCCATGGTCTTACCTTTCAAAAAAATAATTATAAAAATCTGTGGAATCATAAATGGCCAGACTTCCACTCTGAATTGATGATTAAAAGGTAGAACTCTACATCATGAATAAAATGAACTTCTTTATAAACTACATGTGAATTTAAACAGTTTGTTATCAGGACAGGCAGACGCACACTGGAGCACTTGCCTAAGCCCCCCCCCCACCAAGACAGGGCAACGCAGTTATTCAACACCGCCTCCCAGACACTCAGGAACTGGGGAGACAGGAGATCAATGCTCTGATCTTCAGGCCTCCTTTCAGGGAAGATCGAATCATTGCACGTAATTGAAGCCAGAAGCCACATCTGAGCACTCCTGACGTGTCAAGCGCAAAGATCTACTGTTCCAAAAGCTAAATCTGCCCATTGATCTTTTTACATGTGGTACCTATTGTTTGTAGATAATCCATCACCAGCAAAACACAGTTTAGCCTACGACGGCAGTGTATTCTTAATTAAGGGTAACAGAAATGTTACCACTTCCACACAGTGGTACAAATAGGGTACAGTGCCATGTAATTTTACAGACATGTGCAACCGTTCAGACAGCTTCCCTTACAAAGTGACTGCTTTAATGCACGTATGTAACACATATATAATGTAATAGCTACATGTTAGATGCCATTACTTAAATCTTGGTACCCTGGAGGCAAAATCTGGATACTGGATTTGGTTAACAAATAAAATTCTAATCACCACTCAGATACTCCCTTCACTCTTTGCATAAATATTGCCCCCCACCCAGATACAGACTATTCTCCATTTGTGGCCTGGTGGTGAATCAGTCCCAGGAGTAAAGCAGGCATCTGGCGCTCCCTCTGTTCCTGGGATGATGTCTACATGTTATGTTCAACTCTCCGACATGCATTCTCAAGAACAGACTTAAGACAAGCAGGTCATTTTTTTTGTTGTTGTGGCCGGGGGTGTCACAATTACATATTTGCTTCAAACCATAAACAGTGCCGGGGGGGGGGGGGTAAACTCAGGGAATTACATCTCTGCCTTGGATTGATCAAAGAGTCAATAAAAATGCAATGATACATGATGTTAAGAAAATGTCTGACGAACACGGAATGGATCTTGCAGGGCTGGTTTCACTTTTCACAGGCAGTTTTGGTTTCACCAAAGGGATTAAGTAAGACTCATTAACATGCATGTAACAAGGCCTATTACTATGTAATGCAATGTCCACCCCCCCCC
>JABFEB020000041.1:11275140-11287105 GCA_019775895.2 Stomatorhinus ivindoensis
TCTGCTCTTTGCACTTCTGATTAGATGCTAAACCGAATTTCGTTGCCCTGTATTTATACATGTGTAATGACAATAAATTTGAATCTAATCTAATCTAATCTAATCACGTGACGCTCAGCAGACAAAGCATATACATAATACTCGTATAGCAAGACTTCGCTCATTTATCAATTAAAATTTAAATGTATTAATTTTTGCTTGTCTTGCAAAACACCCTCAAACCAAGTTACTCACAATCCAAGGTTTGACTATAAATCAGGGGTGGTCAATCTTATCCGCAAAGGGCTGGTGTTTCGCGGCAACTGCCTAATTAGATTACTAATTAAAGAACTGATTGGCTGAAGAGTCCTCACACCTGGGTTTGAACAGCTGACCTACAGGTTATCCCAAAGACCTGCATGCACACCGGTCCTTTGCGGATAAGATTGGCCACCCCTGCTGTACTTGGACTCACCACAGACCACAACAATGAACAATACAAAAAAGCAAACAATCACTGATAATCATTACTGAGCAACTCTATAATCAAAGTAACTGCAAGGTCGACATGTCTGACAGTTTCCTAAGGCCTGTATGCTGACATTTTTAAGGTTTGTAATAACTTGTGCAGGGGTACTACACGAGGCCCAGACTGAATGACAGTAGCTAGCATTAGTCACTGCATCTCAGAAGTTAGCTAACCTCAAACAAGCGGCATTTTCTCCGAACAGCCTGCACAAGCGTTAGCCATGCCATATCCAGATGCCTCTCTCTCTGGTCGTTCCTTCCTTGTCGACCAACCAGCAACAGGGCCCTAAGGACCTCCAGCACATGGGCCAGATGGGCAGGGTCTCCATCAGTGTCCCCCAAGGTCCTGGGTACTCCCTTTCGATGCTCCATGGCTTTCAATGTTTAAGTGACCCTCACTCCTATTAGCTATACAAATTGCGGATTACAATCAGATGTACATTGTGGCAAATACGATGGCACAGGTTAGACGAATGAATCCTCATGCTGCTCTTCGAGCCACAACCCTTTCTCCTTAAAGAGAATGAAGGCACAATATAATCCAAAAGGTGCAGTTATTTTTCAATCCAGAAGGTGGCTACAGGTTTCTGAAATGCTTTCTGCATCCATCCTTGCTGTTGAGAAGTCTGCAGTAGGTAAGGTACGCTAATATATCCTTTATCGTTACAATGTCCCAGTGGTCATAAAGGACGCCTTTCCCCTCTTCCACTCTCTTCTGTTAACAGGACTTTTTGCCTTGTAATTCTGTACTGCTTTCACATTCTTCAAAAGGTTCATTTCCCGTGTGTAGAAAAACAGTCGTATAACAGAAAAGCATCTCGTGGCCTCTGCCAATTTCTTGCAAACTCGGTTCTGCATCCCCTTTCAGTGGCTTGGAGTCCAAGGATCCTTCTTTTCCCCCCCCCAAGTCCCAGAGACACACTGCTGCCTCTGCGGCTTCCAAAAGATGGCCTGCCTGCAGTCAGATCAGGTTCCCCAATGACAAAGCTGCTCACTTAGGTGTCTCTGGGCGGGTGGGGCAAGAGAGGGCAGGGCTGTTATTGACAAATCAGCCCCGGGGAGAAGCCTGCCATCACTTAGCAGCAACTACCACTGGCCTCTGGGTCCAAGATCTCACACTGGTGGGGAGGAGAATAATTCATAGGATTACATGCTGGTAAGTCATGCCTCCCTTGCAATGTCTAACCAACAAGCTAGCAGAAGCTGACACGGGTACCTTCCGCATACTAGTCACTTACAATAGTCCCCTGATGAGCTAGCATAATACGCAGAAACAGGTCTGAAAAATACCAGAGCATCTCTCTCATCAATACATTGCCATTTCCGTTGTTCGGCAACATATATGCCCTTCACATCTAGCAACCAAACTAGTGCCAAAGCTACACTGCAACAACGCCTATCGAGGAGCTATACAAATAAATATCTAACAATACTCACCCTAAAACATGCAGCACTGTGGATTCTAATAAAGGAAAACAATGACATAAAACCTAAAACAAGGTTAAATATGCTTGGTGACCCCAGCAAACCCCATATGCTAATGGGATTTCCATAACTAGCTCCAGTGAATTATTGAAGAATACACAAACTACATGGTTACAGCACTAAATAAGCATCTCTAAAAACAAAACATTTTGAATGAACTGAAAGAAAAAATAACGTAAACCTGTCATTTCCACTCTACTATATGGCTGAATAAGTCAAGGGGGATACACGAGCTCTCACAGACATATTTAAACTGTGTTGTGCATACATGAATATTAAAGAGGAAGTCGATTCACTTTGACACTTAGCGCAATTTAACGTTACAAATCAAACTGATGTCTGACTATATTGCAAGCTGCGCCACATCATAACACCTCCAATCCCTAGGTGGCGCTGCCTAGAAAGAGCATAGAAACAGGAGACTGGCTTGTTGCTCTAAAAAGCTCCACAGTGTGGGCCTGCTTATGCAGCACGCATGTGCACGGCCCCATGCATATTTCACCAAGAGCGGAGAAAGGGAGCACAGCATCATGAATCATCGAAGCAGTCACGTGACGCTCTGGTGAGGAAACCTAGGGGAGACGATAAATACTGTGACAGTAGCGGGGTGCAGCCATTTGTCAATAAAGAACCGATACTTCCTGTTAACCGCAAGCTGAATGAAGATTGGCTTTGCACATACTGCGATTAGGGCACTAGTGCCAATTAAAATTAACTCGTACAAAAAAACAATGGTATGCAAGCACTCTTTGGGGTAACCTAAAATATTGACAGCACAAGAACATTTCACTTGTTTTTCCATTTAGATTTCAGTTCTACTGAAGAAGAGAGAATAAATGCGTCGCCGGTAGATAAACAGCCTGAACTGCAGTTCAATGAAATATCCAGCCAGAATGCATCTACAAAAAGGGTGTTTCTCAATACCAAGAACACAAAGATTGCACTTCTGGTGTTGGCAAGAGTGATGCAAGGAATCATGGGATTGTTCTCATTTGACAAGGATGCAAACAACCAATGCATCCTTGATATCTGGGGAGGGGCAACATCCAGGGAATTTTACCGTCGTCTGTACTTCTGTTCTTAATATTGAAACTGGTCTTCAGCAACTGAAGATGACATAAAATGGGTATGCGAGACCACAAGTACAGTGAAGTATGCATATTGAGAAACACCCAATGTTACCCTCTTGTGCTGCATGCTTGCACTGACAAGAACAAAACCATTACCTACAGTCTCACAGAACGATGGCCAACCATAATACTGCACCACCTCACAGAACGATGGCCAACCATAATACTGCACCACCGGTTTCCTCCACGAGAAGCCAATACAACTAGCGCATTAGTACAGACCGTTAAAATAGGTACATATTCTAAGACGACACACCTAAATCACTCTCATCCCGAGTCTACTCATAAAAATCCCAAAATAGAACATTCAGCACCAGGTCCCTGGTGAGTCAGACAGATGCAACGGCTGGGCTGCAAGCGACAGGTGAGAAGTGAGGCAGTCTCTTGAGCAGTGTGAATATTTATATATAAATACAGGAATGAACAGCAAAAACTAAAACCAGGGCACAAGATTACACTGTCCAAAAGAACTGCGACCAGAACATTTCTGGCAGCTGTGCCACAAGGTGACATTATTAAAATTCCTGCTCTACTTTTGAGAAAAATAAAATTCTAATAAAGTCTTGCATAACGTCGCATAAACACATATACCATGCAGTTGCATACAAATACAATAATGCAAGCAAGAGTGGAGGGGCTCACATTGAACTTAGGTGCAATCTGCGAGGCACTCTCGCCATACTGCTCGCGAAAGCATTCGCTGAAGGGCAACAAAAGGCCCATTGCCAATATGCGTGAGCACAGCTTCTCCGCTTCTTCAGGCTGTGCGTCCTCCTGCTGCTGGAAAAACTTCTCCAGCAGGGTGCGCCCTAGAGCAGAGAGAAAAAAAACCTGAATTAATTTCCACAAGACATTTGGTACATTAGGGCTGGGAGATGACACAAGAAATTAATAATATGCAACGCACACACACATGCACCTGGTGCTTACATTTGTTTAGCAGAAAGAAAAATGTGAAACCGCGAAAAAATTATTCATATAAAACTCGCTAAACAGCTGCAGTGTAAACTTACAGGCCGGGTGGGGGATTTGCTGATTATCATTTTTTTTTTTTATCCTCAGGGAAAAATGACCGATTGAAGGGCCTGATTTTATTGTGATTTTAAAGCATGTCATGGACCCAGAGCATTCAAATATATGTCAGAATCTAAAAGGCAAATTTAAAAAAAAACTTTACCACCTTGATTTGTGTGCAGCCTAAGCCTACTTGTCCAACAAAAAGGTGATCATTGCCAGTTTTCATGCAAAAACAGACTAAGCAGCACAGCAGTTCAAGACCTGGTTTAAATCTATACAATAGGCATATAAAACGGTAGAAACTCAAGGGTTGGTACAAAAATTCAGTAACTAACCACACTGCTTAGAGCAGGGGTGCCCAGTCTTATCCGCAAAAGGCCGCTGAATGTGCTGGTTTTCGCTGCAGCTCCCTAATTGTATTATTAGAGGACTGATTGGCTGAAGAGTCCTCAAACCTGGGTTTGAACAGCTGACCTACAGGTTATCCCAAAGACCTGCACACACACCGGCCCTTTGCGGATAAGACTAGCCACCGCTGGCTTAGATAATCAAAAAATGCCTCCTCAAAAATCTCAGTATCTAAGGAGGTGAGATCTCCTCCGCGTCAGTGAGCCAAGAAGGACGGAGCGTGCTCGTACCAAGACCTAATAATGCTGGAGACTGGTAATGTGGCGTAAACATGTCATAGACATGTCATAGTGTGTGCATGCGTAAGGACCCACTCTCAGAGAGATGGTTGACAGGTCAGAGCGTGTAGAAAACTGAGAATCGCTAAGAGAAGAATTTGGCAAACCACGACTGACATAGCTTAAAAACATGCAAATATCGATTACGCAAAAGCATTTTATTACCAGTTAACCCTTAATTGGCTAAAAGGCTACTCAGCCAGTCAGGTGAAACCAAACCACATCCTGAACTGTACACAGTGGTGCTACTTCTTAAAGGAACAGTAGCTCGGTAAGATGAACCTTGTTATTCTTCAAATAACTTCTTTAGTACCAATCAGGATAAAAAATATTAGCCTACATTTCAATATAGATTAATAAATCAATATTTGGTTTTTGCAAATGTACAAGCAAACAGACCTGTTTTAAAAGTATATACCTTTTGATTCTATTTATGCTACTGCTTTTCCATGATTTGTGTTTTCTGTCTGGCGGTAAGTGAAATGCTGACAGTAAAAAAAAAAAAAAACATGCTGGGCTCTCTTTTAAACAGGATAATATACAAGCATAGCGAAACATTTAAAAACAAATATAGATTGGTGTAAGCATGTTTTTTCTGTAAATTTCTCAAATGTAATAAACCCCAACTTAATTACATAATCTACTGTGCATTTGTGCCATCTGTCTAGGGAAAGTGTAGGACCTGAATTAATTATCAGTATTAATGCAATCATTTTTATGGAAATTAATTTTTAAAAATTGGTATCGAAAGAAGTATTGTTCAAGAACTGGATAAATATTGTGTATCACAAGTAAGTTATCTGTAGTAGTACTGAAAATATTTGAATGATACAAAGCTCTGAGTAACTAGCGAGGTAGGTCTGAGCAGCTCTGAACATTTAATTAAAAAGGGTCTAGAAGCAAACAAACAAGTTTGCATGTTTTAAAATGCTGCTAAAATATAAAGCATACCAATGTTAAAGACAAATAATCCACACAAATCAGTCAGTCTAAGAAAATAACAACAAACAAAGTGCACAAACAGAAATCTTCCCTCCTAGAAGCTTGGGTGCATTTTGATGCATGTAGGAGGACAGCTACAGTAGTATCAATAGGCACATATACAGCGTTTACCCCATATTTGCACTCAAGTCTGATTCAGATGCTGCAGTGTTAGCTTCTATGCCAATGCTGCAAGATAGACTTCTAAAATTAGGTGGTAATGAGATAAATTGATGGTCTAGCTAAATGATTTGCACGTCAAACCCTTATTATATAGAGATTGGCTCCAGAGGATATCACCAGAGTGCATACACACATATAAAGTGCAGATAGTCTAAATATCATTTGCAGTATATGGGTAATTAGTTTTAAAGCCATTAAAAACTTTATAGGGGATGCAAATTCATAAGAACAGAATAAGGATTACTTCTGATGTGGGTAATTCAGAATCAGCATATGACTGCTTGCTTAAGAGGTTGTGGTGGGAACCCAAGTTTAAAGTACCGGTACATTATGATCTCTCTTCACTAACTGACATACAAAGGAACAAGGGAGAACTGACCCACACACTACAAAGCCACAGAGGGAAGCAAAATTTAAAAAGAAACATAATGAAAAGTCTCCCATGTATTGTTGTTCTGCAGACTGTTTTCAAAGGGAAACAAATTACTTACTGCGGTGGCCCACTTGCGAATTTCATCTGCTTTCATGAACTCAAACCAAGAAAACAATAGGCCTTATTTATTCAAGGCTAGTAGATAATAAAAGAGACCATTATTTAATGCACACCATACAACTTCAGCCTTAAAGCAAACTCAAACATGCTTTTTTGTTAAATAACTCTGAAAGTATAAATCAAATACCTAGAAATTGACTGCAACCTCCAAATAAACATTCAGATGTTATTCTATCAATAACAAAAAGATATACATCTGTATTCATACATTCTAAACAAATCCCAAGTTTTTCCTAAAAAAAAAGGCAACAACTGTTCAAAGTCAGAAAAGATATTTATATGATTTCAGTCAATAGTAGCTCATTCTCAGCTACATAAAATATATTGCATGCACTGGCTAGGGACAGCAGGAAGTCGAATGGGCCGAATGGCCTCCTCTCGATTGTAAATTTCTGATGTTCTTATGGTCTTAAGGCCAGACTGTCCAAAGGAGGAAGTGACATCTGGACACATTTAAAAACAACCCAAAAATTCTCAAGACTACTATTATTAGCAAGTGTCAGTGTGACCGCAGCACTGTACATAAACACAGTAACATGCAGTCTCCATAACAAAACTGGTTAATAACAAAGCGAGCAATGGCCCAGCTAGAGTTGCCAACTTTCTCAACCCCGAATGAGTGACACTTTCTTGCAGGTGCGCAGGCAATAATGGAAATCGCTGGGTTTCATACTATAAATCTACACATTTCACAGTGTAAAAGGACAAGCCACTAGTGGCCAGTGCACACACGCACACCAACAACCGTGTCTCATGGCAACCTTTGCATGAGTTTGCCATGCTTACATTAGTCTATTATTGGCTGACGAGGCTGTGATTGGAATACGGGACTGGAGCTGCGCCTGAAGGAACAAATCAAAATCACCCATATTTCGGGATGTCCCAGATGATTCAGGACGGTTGGCAACCCTGGGCCCAGCCCATTTCCTGCCACCATCGATTCCCTTCTGGCCCCACTCTGAATCGATGGCATATCTAACCTTCCTCTTCCTCAAAACTAAAGCATACATCAGCATCTATTTTTTTTACATCAATGAGCAAATTATAAACTCAATCACAAACTGTCTAACTGGAAGCACCCCACCCCACAAGATCGCTGATGTCTGAAATTCACACACTCAGGTTTGTCTGGTCATGCTGTGGGTGACTGACATCTCAGATTGATACTGAAGACCGGCACATTCAACAGTGGTTGCAAATCAATGCAGACCCCACCCCCAGAACATCAGATAAGAGACGGTACAGAAAATGCATGCCAATGGTCTTCTTACAGGAAGGGGGCTGGGTGCTATTCCAGAGCGCGCAGCAGCAGCACTGCAATGCTGCAGAAGAGCGGCACAGGCTAAAAACAAATAAGGCGCCATGTGCAGTAAACCGGTGGAGCAGGGGGGAATCTGGTCACAGCACTAAATCAGGCTTTTACAAATCAAATACTGGAAAACATGGAAATGCAAATGACAGTCCAAACATAAATTGTAAAAAAAAAAAAAAAGTATCTGCTATATCTGTCACACACACACATCAGAGCCGATTTCTACTATAAAGTTGTGTTAGGTGGTGTACCTGTTTTATGGATATACTGAAATGAGAAGTTTCATATATTTATTTTACAAAAACTGTCCCGATGAAAGCATATTTGAATCTAATGAATGAATTTTCACATATAAATAATAAAATGCCCTAATTGTCTGGGTACTTTCCAGGAAGTGTGAGGGGAAACCAGCTATGTTCAGAAAAATGATGAGGGGAAATCAGCACCAAAATGTCACACTTCTGGACAAACTTTCCATTTCTATCACAGAACAAGCAGTTTGGTGTGCAGCATGCATTTATGCACACTGTATAAAAGACAGACTAGTGCATGGCAAATCAGACACAAAAATGACAACCCCCACCCCCTTGCCCACCCCAAAGTCAGTAAGATGTGCAGCCAGTTCTCCATTCTTTCACCAACATAGGAAACAAACAGCTCAGTTCACCCAAGAATGGTATTTCTAATAAAAATTATTAGAGTACACCACAAGGCCAGAAGCACCACAAATTGTACAGACACGTCATCTGATGAAATGTAAACAAGAGCTAAGGCATGTTACTCACCTGAGAAGACATCCTGGAAGCTGCATGTGGAGGACTGCACACAGGATGACCTCCGTGTTGCACACAGGGGCTGACTTCCACTCCTCAGCCTCTCCTCCGAGCCCCCATACTCCAGGAAGTCGGTGGATCCAGCTTTACCGACCCGGATTTTACTCAGTTCCTCCGTCCAGTCCGCCGACCGGCTCAGTAGGCCCGTGATGCTGTGAGAGCGCTGCCTCTTTAACCGCCGCCTCTCGGTCCGGCAGCCGAGCTCATGCCCCCGCCGATGGAAAAGGGGGCTCTGGGATGGCGAGTGAGCCGGGGAGTGGTTCGGGGAGCTGAGCTGCCGGGTGGTGGTCTTGATGTAGGAAGGATGAATAAGGGGGTAGGGCTTGACCGAGGGGGTAGTCACAGTTGACTTAAGGAGACGGGTCGCCAGAGGGCTCTCTGGGGGCCATGGGGATGACAGGCTGCTTTTCCGTCGGTGTGTAGTTGGGGGCGCCACGGGCCCTGCTTTTACATCCACCGGCTCATCAGGCGTCGGCAACTCCCCAGCTACCAGACTCCCATTCATGAAGCGCAGCCCATCCTCGAGATTCCCAGTGACATCACCAAAGCCTCCATTTAAATGGGAAGCTAGATCCAATCCGTCCTCCGCTGGCTCTTCTGCACTTTCAAAAGAGCCGGTGAGGTCAGGGAAGCTGGTGGCACTGGTCGCCTTGGCGACGGGGCTCCCCACTACCCCTTGCTCCTTGGTTGCAGGGGGCTGAGCTTCATCGCTCAATAGCCCAGGCCCCTTTGTCCCCACCGTCGCACAAAGAGCTCCCCCATACTCGGGGCTCGCCCCATTCAGCTCCGGCCCAGCCCCGGCCACATTGTTCTCCTCAGCCGTTTTATCCAGCGAGAAAATGGGCCTGGCAAGCAGGCCGTTCTCCTGGTCGCCGGCAGCCACGCGGGCGGCGGGAGGCTCCAGGACAGATGGGGAGGCTGCTTCATCGTTAGCTGCTTGTTTACACTCCGCTTTCCAGCTCAGATCCTCGGCAGTGGAGATGATGACCCCCTGCTGCAGCCTAATCGCCTGCTGTATATCAGCAAGCAAATCCTCTTGCTCCGCCGCCGAATGGAAGCTGTAGATGTCCGTGTCGGAGCCCGAACTGGCTCTTTGTCCATTCTGGATCTCTACGGCGTTCTGCTGACACGCAGCGGCGAGGTTTAAGCGGTCAGCCTCAGTATCCGAGTGCCCCAACTCGTCGGCGGAAAGGCTGACATCGGGGGTTTTGGTCCGAACTGATACAGCGCTGTCCAGCTCATCCTGCTGCAGGGCCTGGGAGCTCAAAACATCCTCTCTGGAACCTCCAGTGGATCCTTTTGCCTTAGACAGGTTCTTGCGAATACGAATATTGGAAAATACAGAGGTTTTGGACTCCGACTTGCCTTTCTTTTTGCCAGGGTCCGCCCCCTTGCCGTGTTTGCCCTGTGCTTTCTTGCTGTGGAATCCTTTCTTTGTGTACTCCGCCTCATTGAGCCCCACGGCATCGTCAACCCCATCAAAGGCTTCCCCCGATGCCTTCTTAAGCTTCCCGTCCTGGTTTCCCATGATGTTCAGCGGGCACGCCTCCGCGGTCAGGCCATGCTCACGAGCCGCTCTGGGTGCGTCTGGCGGCCTGGGCAGGCTCTGTGATGAGGCGGCTGCCGCTGCTGACGACACCGACGACGCGGAAGCAAATGCCTGCTCTCGCTCTCCCCCCTCTGCTGGCTCCGCTACACTGCATAATGAACTGCCGGCGGAGAGTCCCGCGGGGGCCGGCTCGGTGCAGCACTCCTGCACTCTGCAGTCTGAATCGTCCCATTGCAGCAATGGTGGCGGCGGCTGCTGCTGCTCCCCCAGCACGCTCAGGGTCAATATGCTGATCTGTCTCCCCTCTGTGAAAGGGGTCCTGACAAAGATTTCCCTCAGTGCCGGGACCTGAGACTCCACGGTCTGGATGACTTGCATGACGGACTGCTGAGGTTGGGTTTTTATCCCGGCTAAAAATAAAACATTAAGAGACATTTCTGAAAACAAATCCATTTACAAAACGGATGCACGATTTACTCTCATGTCGCAGCAGTTCCAATCTTTGGATTTATAAGTACAAACAAAAACCACCGGAGCTTGAGTAGATTACTCATTACATAATTAATACTTAAATCCCAAAATTAGGTATCCCCAATAAAGTATTATAGCATCTAGCTAACAGAACAGCAACAATTCAGGACCTCTTGCAGTCATTTTGTAAGTAATCTGCAAGGCATACTTTTAATTGCATCCCTGGGGGGGGGAATAGGGTTACATACAGAGCGCACATCCTCTTTTGCCACATGCTGCTAAGATACCATGTCTTCCCTGTGGATTACAAATGCCATGTCTATTTGCCTACATTTTAATGATGCAGACAGAATGATTTTATACATTGTGCCCAACCAAAACAACACCTAAGCACACAAATACTACTACAGGATCTGTAATGATTTATAAGATTTTTCAAAATAAAAATCAAGAAAACACCCTACTCAGTTAATTCCAACCGATCGGAGTTTTTATTCATACGCAACGATTCATTAAGACAGACGCCTAGCGAAAATTCACCTAGAAGATGGCAAACTGCACAAACAATTGACACTAAATTAAAGGAGATAGCACGGTGATGTCGTCTACACGGTCCATTTTACTGCATCGCCATCGACATACATTACATTAAAAACACTCAATATCACTCCACCCACCTTCAAGCTACCAACACGGTCACATGACAACTAAAATTAAACGAGAAGGCCAAGGAAGGAACGCCGCGCATATCCCACGTGTAATCCCGCCGCGTTTACCCGGCTTTCTCCATATTAAGAGAAGCTTTGCATTAAAATTAAGTGACGGCGATTTCATTTATTGAGCACGCAGACAACGCGTTTAAAAGTAGGTAGATGTATTTACGTGTAACACATGAGAACGAGTCTCGGACCATTTTCGCTGAAAAAGCCGGCATTTACTCTGGCTCTAGTGGCATCTGAAGCGAGGTTTAAAATCATTTGCATGATTGATAGATCCATAGTTCTTCATAGAAAATTAAACCACTCACTCAAGCTGTCAGGTCGACCGCGTCCATTATAGCTTAGAATTGAGATACAAAACAGCCACTGAAATTCATTTGGCCAAAATACATTATACGACATTAATTGAACTCAATTTCCGTATACATCAGTAGTTCTTAACCATATGGTTTTGTAGCCACTGAACATATGCGCCCCATTACAATCAAATTAAAGTAATATTTAAGACCATCAACCGAGTTAGGTGTACAGGAGATTAA
>JABFEB020000041.1:11287205-11301932 GCA_019775895.2 Stomatorhinus ivindoensis
GAACATATGCGCCCCATTACAATCAAATTAAAGTAATATTTAAGACCATCAACCGAGTTAGGTGTACAGGAGATTAAATATATTTGTATAGTTTGTTCTGTCACATCGCCTTATACCTCAATACATGTACTTTCAGCGCAATACAAAAACCTTGCGTAACTATGCTCTGACCACAGCCTTAATGCTATTTTAAAAGCAAATGATTTTAATGCTTAACCAAGTACTTAATTTATTCCGTTGGGAAAGTACTGTTTTCTCTAAACTTCATCATTAAAATTACTGAGGCAAAAATACTTCCTCCAAATGGGATAAAGACATATCCCATGGAACAGTTTCAATAAGCCCAGGGAAAGATCACATAATTACACTCCTTTAGAGTAAATCGAGGCAGTAAATAACATTAAATATACTTAATTAGGAGAATATAGCTGGCATTTACAGACCACTCGCGCGATGTACCTTTAGATGGGAGTTTTAACGTTGAGCGCCATTAGGGACTCATCTTTTCAAAGTCACGAACTTAAAAATTTGAGGAACTTAAACTGTATAACTATAACTACCGTCACTATAGAAGAATATCAAGCACCGAGAAATCACTCGAAGTTCAGAGGGCGTCTATTCCACTTAGTAATACTATAAGGGCAGCTACCGCAGTAGCGTCACGGCTCATTACCCTACGCCCGTTTGTCTCGGGACACGCCCCCTCAGCGACACGCCCCTTCAGCGACACGCCCCCTCAGCGACCCGCCAAAACGCTCGATTGTACCACGTGGTTACGGCGCACGGAAGCCGCGCGGGAATCTCCCCCGCAGCGAACCTGGGAAGTCGGTTCGCCCACATATGAATGGAGATGTTTCACTGAAAATATAAATTATACATCAGTGCTTAGGTCCAAATTATGCTGAGAATATGTATCATTGATTCATATAAAAATGTTGTAGTCCTGTGTATATCACGTTGCTTGATTGACATGTAGGCCTATGCCATGGAAATATAGTTTGCAACGTGTGCCACACTTAGAAATCGGCTTTGTTTTGCATTATATGTTTGTATCTGTGCACTTTATGTACTTGCTGCTGCTTGCCGAAAAAAAACAAAACGAAAAATTGTCTTAAGAAGTAAAACAACCGTTTGATGCACTGGCGCGGTTCTTTGTATCAATCGTCTTCGTCCTTACCATCATTTTCTTCCATGTTTGTGCTACTTTATAACTATATTCTACCCAGGGTTTTACATCACATTGCATAGCAATTCATTTAGTAGTAATGGAAGACCCTGAATAACTGTCCATTCAGATTTAAGGATTGGGAAGCTTTCAGATGCTCTGCTTGTACTTGAGGCTAATAGCTTGAATCAATTTAATCTTACCTATCCATTATCTGTACCACTTGTCCAATACAGGGTCATTTAAAAAGAACATCGTCATGCACTGACAAAAGCGCAATTAATGTTGTACAGTAAATACTGTAGAAAAAGTCTGGAAGACAACTGAGGAGAGGAAACAAACTGTTTAAACCATCAAACATGCAGGTCTTTGTGTGAAGCAGCTTATTGTCGAACGATCTTCTTAGCTTCAGTTTCGTATTAGTCAGTGAGGGGACCAAGACGCAATGCGAGGGCCTTGAAATGTACTGCAGTGTTATTGTTGAGTCACAGCCATGTATTACTCTGGGTTACAGAATATCTCGTTTGCACACCTTACTGAGGACTCTCACCTTGCGTCTAAGGGGGCCATACTTGGTGCTTCCCTTCAACATTGACACCTTTCCTTGAAATGATGAAATAGACCGTTTCAGCAGTGTCACTGCAAAACACGGGGCTACAACACAATCTAAGTAAATAGCAGTACAACATCACTGCAGTAATCCATTTCATTTAGGTAACAAGATAGCTCACATGTGCAGCATTAACATATGATATTGTGTGCAAATGAGCAAAAAGAGAAGCTGCATAAAAATTCTATTACAGGCATTGTTCAGCCGGCTGACACAAAAACGTTTCTGTAAATCAAACACGAGCACAGAATTCCTTCTGTGGAAACAATGCAGCTCATTGTTTCAATATAAAGATTGCGGTTCATTTTACTGCTACCAGAATATGGCATTACATGTACTGCACTTAGAGTTGGTAATTAAACACAAACAAGTAATACAGCTGTAAATAGTGAAGCCACGTTTTGTATGCTGCCTGATCTGTTCCAATTTCTGCTGACATTAGGCACTTGACAATAGCAATTCATTAGATTTGATGTATCACCAATATTACAGACAAAAGCTTTTACATTGTTTATGGAGATTAACTCACCTCAACAGCGCTAATGTGTAGCACCCAGCTGCAAAATACACAAGATCCATTTCATGGTAGAATGCTTGCCACATATCAGCTTTTGGGGTGATGGGATCAGTTATTTAGGTAATTAATATTCTGGTTAATGATCGTCATGGTCCTTGTGATCTTTATAATCACCCTCAGTGTTCCAGTAAATAAACATCATGCATTTTCACTGACCACAATGAGTCTGCTGTTCCACATTGGACATTGGTGTTTGAAATTATCCAGATGGGGAATTTGTCTTTTACTTTAAAACAGAAAATGCTTGTCATGTTACTCAAATAAAAAGCTCATTTCCTTCACACAGAAGAAAACTTGCATGCAAATGCTACAATGTTCAATTGTTTGACGTTGAAAACGAGTAAAAAAGAAAAACTGAAAAGCATGCAGTGTTGATGGCAGGAGGGAAATGAGTCACCTGAACAAATAAAGATGAGAGGACCTCTGGTCAGAGCAGAATCGTGTATGATGGAGAGGGTGCAGGGGAAAAATGTGTTATTTTCAGGGGTAGGACTTGCATGGAACTCACACTGAACAGTGAAAACATGAAGAGTGAAGGGAGATGCAAGGAAATGAAAATTAAGCATAGTGATGAGAAACCAAAAATAATACTTCTGTTTTTAATACTTTGCTTATTTAGTTAACATCAGGATTGCATCTAAGTGAGTAGTGGCAAAATAAAATAGAACATACAAGTTAGGTAGATGAGTTGGACAAGCCATTTGGTTTATGTTGATTATTTGATTCTCCCTCCAGAGACGGATGGTCCTTCCCTTCCTGCAGTAACCAAGATTCTTTTTCTAAATGAAAAAGTGGGGTGATATAAGTTTTAATATACCTATTAAGTATTTTTTTGGAAGGGTGGCTATCGATAGCTTGGGTCCAAGTATATGGTTATAAAACAGTACTTTATTTAACCTGAAGATGGCAGCATCATTCTCAAGATGCATTAAAAATAATAATTTGAACCCACTTTTCAAATGGAGTTTGGTGGCCCCTAATTTGGATGCTCAGAACTCCTTGTTGATAATTTGCTTAATTATCAACGAAATAGGATGTTACCAGTTGAATCAAGTACCAAAGCCCTAACAGGATGAACAGATGAATGTGTTTCTTTTACAGTCTGTTTAACGTTAGTGCTAGGTTGTAGGTGTACTGTGCCCAACTAAACATCACTATATATTAAATCGTAAAACAAACACTTTTAGCTCTGGATCCTGATTTTGCAAACCTGTGAAAAATTCCACAATATAATTCTCCTACTGAGTGTTTACCCACTTGTTCACAGTATAAATGAGAAAAAAATGTTCCAAATCCTAATACTGGTTGCACATTGTTCAAAACAAATTAAGATACATACAGTATATGTATGAAGTAACAAGAAAAATCTAGAAATGTGCATTTCCTGAGGAAAAGGCAGATTTGATTGCTGGATGGCTCAAGTAACTTTTCTGCTATTCAAAGTGATTCTTAAAGTGTTGCTGGCTGGTTGCTATAGTATCATTGCTATGTTGTTGCTTGGTGGGTGCTATGTTATATGTTGTGGTGCTAGGCTGTTGCAATGCTACTCAATGCGGTTGTTAAGGTGTTGCTAAGGTATTGAAGGTGGCTGTTAGGCTGTTGCTGTGGTGTTGCTAGGTGGTTGCAATGGTATTGGTGTGCTATCTAAGGTTGTTGCTAAGGTATTGTTAGGCAGTTTCTATGGTGTCACTGAAGTGGTTAAGGTGGTTGCTATGGTGTTGGCGTGCTATTTAAGGTTGTTGCTAAGGTGTTGTTAGGCAGTTTCTATGGTGTTACTAAAGTTAAGGTGGTTGCTATGGTGTTGCTGCACCCTGTGTGCTACCCAGGGTTGTTCCTAAGGTGTTGCTAGGTGGTGCTATGTAGGTAAGAGTTAAAAGAGAGTGTGAGAGTGAGAGTGTGAGAGTGTTGTTGTGGTGTCACTTCGCTACGCAAAGTGGTTGCTAAGGTGTTGCTAGGGTTCCGCTATGGTACCTTATGCAGTACAGTAACTGCGGCTCTTCAATCACACTAAGAAACCTTGACAATGGGCAAGAGTTAAACTGGGATCAACCACTCTGAAGATTCCCAACATGAAATAAAAACAAAGAAATGGGATGTATACAGGTTCTAGGACTGACAGTATAGACAAAAAATGTAATCTGAAGACCGAATCACGTCCCAAAAAAATCATATGGTTTTACAGTGATGTGTCAGAGGAAATCAAAGTTTTCAGGATTATCTTGATTGTTTCTTCAAAAAGAACGAGCCACCATCAAAAAAGTCTATCAGCCGTCCCGACTTTCGGCACCTTGAGCTCATAACGTCTACCCACATCCATGGGTAAGTCGGTCATCCTCCAGGAGGGAAATGAACACCTAATGCCACAGAAGTCTGATAGGCTGCGGATGACCTGAGGAACACGATGATCCACAATATAAACTGTGTTGCCCCAGTAATTTAGTTACGCCTCCGTAAGTCTTTGTTGTTACAAACGACGTTGTAAAATAATCAAATTTCGCACACTGTATTGCAGTTAGCACATCTGTTCCAAATTTTCATGCTACGTGGATCGTGATTATTAAGTATTTTGCATTTTCAAGGTGTCTAAAGTTGGCTTGAGTCTTTATTAAAATATTACTTTTGTGTGGTATTCAACCAACAAAGGGAGGGAACTAGTTCAAACATTGGAAGATTGAAATTACGAAAGTGTAATGTAATACATAGTTTTATAAAGTTACACAGAAAATATAAAATATAGAAACGTACTGCTGTCGCTTTGCATAAATGATAAACTTTGACGTAAGTGCTACTAATGCTGTTCAATGCCGACATCTAGTGGTTATTTGTAGGAAATACCAATTTCATGCCACCCAGTCAGAGTACAAGATATATGGCGATCTCATTGTGAGGACAGAGGCCATATTGTTATGTCTGTCAACAGATTTGTGATAATATGAACCATAATGAAATCGCTCCATGTACACGTGTGCTACAGATTCATAGCACTTTAAAACAAATTTGAAACTAAATAAACTAAATAAGTGATGAAAAGATTGAAGTCAAAATCTGCATATTATTTGTACGTCTGCAGAAGTGGTCTCGTAAAGGACGGAACAATGAAAAGTATAAGGTACACAATATCTCTATATTTATTGCTGTTTTAAAGCAATCCATTGACCATATACACACAACCTGTATTTCAAAATGGTGCCACTTATGGCTCTTCTGTGTACAAAGTAATATTGAAAGAAAAGAATCCCAGCAAGTGAGGTGGAGCAAAAACTATGGAGCAGGGCTTACGAGGAGGATAATCAATGCTACAAAGATTCAGCGCCATTTTGGATAAAAATACATGTATAAAAACCATGTAGAATCACTTACTTCAGGGTTTGTGTGATATCCCACCAGGGGAAGAAGTTTCTATACACCCACACCCAGCCACACACACACACACACACTCACACACAAACCACACAAACAACCACACCCAGCCACACACACACACACACACACACACACCCACCCACCCACTCACACACACACACACACACACAAACCATACAAACAACCATACCCAGCCACACACACACATACACACACACACAAACAACCACACACACACATATTCTGTCTAATCAAATTATGTGTAAGAACAACAACAAAACAAAATACAATATATAGTTAGACTTTAAACACGAAAGTTCTTAACACGAAAGTGGTTTAAGTAAATCAATGAAATTGGGAATTTGAACCCTCTGAACATTGATCTTACTTTCTGCTCTATACGACACAGAATTTAGATATGAAACACATTTGTCCTTTAAAAGGTCAGTTTTATTGAGGATTGAAAGACCTGTCAATATTGTGAACAATCATTTCCTGTGGTAGTAAATAGCATGAGCTTTGGAAGGGTTAGATGTAGATGAACCTAACTCAGTGATGGTGGTCTCTGTCAGAAGATTAAAAAAAATCATTTATACACCATCACTGAATTTAAAAGATGCCTCCTTTTTTTAGAAAATTAAATAAGGATTATTACGCATAATATCGGTATACATAGAAATACATTTAGCATGGAGTGTAAATTCTCAGGTCGTCTCGCACCTCTAGGATCGTGAGTCTGAATCCAGCCTCAGCTATCTATGTGGGGGAGTTTGCGTCCTCACATCTGCACGTTTTTCCCTCTGCCTCACCCCCCCCCCCCCCCAAGAAATGACAGCTCTGCATTGCCTTTTAGTGTGTTTGCGTGCAGGTGTGAGTGTGTGCGCCCCACAGTACTCCTCATGCGTGCCAAGACGTTGTACTGCTGCAACCCCGATTGTCTGTGAATGCACAAAGAAATCAAGCTCATGTTTTTTATTGTTGGAGGGTCAATCCACAGCTATTGTTGAATGTTAAACCATGTTCGCTAGGTGTTTATTCTGGTAATCCCAGTTTTGTCTCCATTGAGAACAATTAAAAATGTAAATGGCTCTGAAAGGAGATCATCTTGGCTCACCATCCCTATTTTGCATGTAATTAACTTGTGTCTGGCTCTCTATTCATTTACATGAGATTATTTGCTGCCGCAACATTTCACATGAAGACGATCAACCTCCAGAATTAGACATCTTGTATTTTATTTCTCTCAGGAAAGAAAAAGGTTGCAGTTAAATTTGAAGTGACACGCTGTGCAAAAAGGTCAGCTAACATTCCGCTCACAGTGCCAGTCAAAAGTCTGGACACCTGCTTTCAATGCACTTGTTCCTATTTTGGCTGTTATTCACCTTATGGTAAAAGACCGTGCAGCATTTGAGTAACAGAAATTGCCATGACCAAAAGAACTGCTCAACATTTTCTTAGATTTCACACAATTCAAAATAGCTCCCCATTACTTCGATGATAGCATTGCTGAACCTTTTTCATTCTTTGAACCAGCATCCAAATGTAGCCACCTGGAATGCTTCTCCAACATTCCGGAAGGAGTTTCCACGAGTTCTGGGTACAAGTTGGCTACCTGCTCTTACTCTTCGATCCAATTCACCCCAAATCAGCTCTATAGGGTTTAGGTCGGGGATTGTGGAGGCCTGCTCATCTTCCACAGTGCTCCATCTTGTTGTTATTAAGATAATACATACCACATAACCTCCAGGTGGATTTAGGGTCATTATCTTGTTGAAAGACAAATGATTCTCAGTAGGTGTGTCCAGACGTTTGACTGGTACTATATGTTTATACCAAAACAGAGGTGAAAGTAAACAGCACACGGCAGATAAGAGGGATTCCCGCCTCACAAACCAAAGCCTTAGTATTACACAGTCATGTTTGCTTTTTAATCAGCTCTCCATATCATCCTGTTGTGTTAATTCGTCTTTATTCTTCTTGTGTTCGATGAACAGATAATTTTGCGTTGTATTCTACTGAAGCGTCACGTTTAGGTTGAGTTCCTCTGTAAAGGATGAAGAAGCAGGACTGAGCTGCTCCTGAGATTTGAACCAGGTCCTTAAAGGCTACCAACATACTGCTGCAAGCTGAGTATACTGACCCGGGGAGAATCCTGCTATTGGCACTCAGAGTATTACTGCTTTCCACTGGGCTGCGCAATATTATATGAAATGCACAAAACGGCAGAATTCCTAGGGCTTTTCTGCACTAATTTTCTCTTTCTAGAAACCAATGTAAATGATGCCAATCAGGCTATTAGAACTTAAACTGGATTTTGTGAAAATGAGTGCAATCAAGCACATAATCTGAGTTAATGGCAGCTTTGAAATGAAATAGATCTATATATATATAATTATAGCCTGCATGCAACGATGTGGTCGATGGTTGAAAGTATAGTGTAATAGGGGAAGTACTATTAAGAGGTTAAGTAGTTACTGTAGTAGTACTGTAGCACTTAATGTTAAAATACTGTTAAGCAGAAACAAGATACTAGTCTTGCATTACGTTACGTAACAGTTACATTTTATTGGCATTTCCTTTATTGGAATTGACCTAAACTTGTCCAAAAACCAGAGGATTTCATATATTTTGATATTGTAGAAACATGGCAACAAGCATTACAAGTGCCTGCTCATCCTGGTTCTGTGTGTATGCTGGTGACGTCCGGTCTTCCTGTACGGGTAGTTAGCACTGACGAGAAAGCATTTGGGAAGACAAACATTTCTCCACAAGGGGTCACTGCTGTCCTGATTATTATTTCGGCCTCAGGTCTGACAATGTAACATGGCAATATAAAAAATGATTATGAAGAGGATATCTAGAAGGCTTTGGTGACACATACATAGTGTACAACAGTCATATCCTGTTAGAATTTTAAAAAAGCAATAAAAATGTTTTGTTCTGTAATTTTGCCAAATTATTAGATAATCATCAGTATAAGTCTGTCAAGTCATACTCAAATAATATACCACTATCATTTATACGGTAGAAACATAAAACTGTATTTACATAAACACCAATCAAAGTATTTCAACTTGCCTAGAATGTAAATAACATATCATACAGAATATTTAAGCAGCTTTAACATCAACTCTGGGTTCACAACGTTGTCTTACTGGAAGTCACAAGAGAGACCACCACAATCACTGCATCTGCAGGATTAGCGCTTCACAGAAAATCCAAATACAAAAACAGATCGACGATGATACTGGCAAAACATAAAGCTGCAGGCTTCAGGCGTCGTACCGACACACTCAGGTCATGTGGGTAATACTGGGAGACAATAGAAGGTAGCATCCAAAAACTGGATCCTGTCAACAATACTTAATAATACTGTCTTTTTTTTAAATAGTTACATTTCTGTTAATTTGACACGCTGTGCGTAAGGAGACCGCAGTACATCAATACTGGGGCAAATAAAAGTTACCGTTTTACTGCGAAATAATTACAATCCCATACCGTTGTAACTCAAAGCCCTTTTGCTGTAAAAATATATAAGCTCCATATTGATCCCCTCCAGCGTGATCTCCTACTGAAACAGGAATTCAGCAACTGTAGCGAAGGCTTTTTTTGTCCTTCCTGTGGTGTCCTGACAACGGATGTAGGGAAGTCTCACAGAGTCCTACTTGCCAGTGCACTGTCGGGGTACCGTCATTAGGCATTCCCCGGCAACTTGTTCCGCAAGGCGACGGACTGCCACTGCTGAAACTGCTGCTTGTTCTGCCTTCTGTTGTCCCACCGGCAGAGCAGGATCATCCTGAACGTGGTCCGGAAGGTCTTATTGCACAGTGCGTAGCACATGGGGTTGACTGTGCTGTTGACGTAGCAGAGCCAGTAGCCCAATGCCCACAGTGCCTCGGGGATGCAGTCGTTGCAGAAGGTATTGACCAGCACCATGATGTTATAGGGTGTCCATGTGATAATGAAGGCAAACAAGATGGCGCTCAAGGTCTGTGCTGCCTTTTTCTCCTTGACGAGGGACATCTTCTTACGCTTGGAGATCTGCATCCTTGCTTTGGAGGCGAACCGCTTGGCCAGGGCAGCATCCTTGAAGGAGAGGGGTACCGCCGGTGACTTGGCGGCAAGGGACGCGGGCTCAGCTTTAGCCGTTTCCGCTGAGGACACGGACTGCCCCTGTGGTTTTGAGAAGCGCTGGTGGTAGCCATTGTCTTCCTGGTTGCCCCCATCCCTGGTCGGGGAACTCTGCCGGCTCCCCGCCTTTCCTTTGGGAGGGACTTTGTCAGACACCTGGAGCTCTTCTGGTGATATGAGCTGTGACGTCATGGCTGCCTTCATGCCAGGCAGATTGAGGACGATGGAGTAGATGGCGCGGCTCTCGGGAATCTCCTCCTCATCCGAGTCGGACTGGTCCATGGACATTGCCGCATCGTTGTTGTTCCAGCTGTCGCTGCTGCTTTGATCCTGCTCCCTCTCACTCCCAGGCTTCTGTGCAGGCCAGAGGCGGAAACGTCCCATAATCCTCTTGACCGAGCCCTTCTTGGTCGGCCGGCTCAGCTCATAGCTGCTGCAGCTTCTGGAGCTCCCCGTCTGATGGGCTACGCTCGCCTGTTCCCCCTGGTTGCCTGAGCCCCGCAGGCCCGCCAGCTCCTTGGAGCGATTCTCCGTCTCCTTGTAGATCCGCCAGTAGAGCACAGTCATGATAGTGACCGGCAAGTAGAAGGCCGCCATGGCTGTGCAGAAGGTGATGATGGGCTCGGACAGGAACTGGATGTAGCACTTGCCGGGGGGGACCGTCCGTTCTCCGACAAAGTACTGCCAGAACAAGATGGCAGGTGCCCAGAGCACGAACGAGATGGACCAGGCCAGGACGATCATCGCCACGGCCCTCTTGGTCGTTCTTTTGGCACGATACGTAAGCGGTCGCGTTACAGAGAAGTACCTGTCAAAGCTGATCACCAGCAAGTTCATGACTGAGGCGTTGCTGGCTACGTAGTCAATTGCGAGCCACAAGTCGCATGCCCAGTTGCCTAATGCCCACTGATCCATGATGAGATAAGTGGTGTAGAGGTTCATCGAAATGACGCCGATGATGAGGTCGGCGAACGCAAGGCTGAGGAGATAGTAGTTATTTACTGTCTTCAGCTGCTTGTTAACCTTAAATGACAGCAGCACAAGGATGTTGCCAATGATGGTCACTAAAGACAAGAGCCCCGTGAAGAAGACAATTAGGATGACCTGCCAAAGAGTGTGTCCCCCCAGAGGGTCGTATGCGACGGTGGGCGTGACAGTTGCATTGTACAAGCCTGTCAGGTTGTCTTTCTCTCTGTAGGAAGAGTAATTTTCATCCACGTTTTGATGTGTCAGCCACGGGTCTCCCTTTGGGATAATATTCTCTTGGAAAAGCCCCATTGTTGAGGAACTGCTAGATGAGAATATACTGGTCTCTGTGGTGCTGCGGCTCAGATTCATCGTGGCATCCAGACATATTCTGTAAAAGTAACAGAAAAGGAAATGTAGAGTTATATGTTGAAGATTAATTCTGTAGTTGATACAGCTGTTCAGGACCATAACTGGTTAATGTAAGGCTTGAAAACGCACGACATCACAGCTTTTTGATTCTTATTGTAGTTTGCTTCCTCTGTTTTGATGTCACACAAAAGAATTGCCTTTTACAACTTTTTACAAAGAATGCTGGGAGTTTTACTTTGGTTTCACTTTGAAGATTTCCGACATAAACCCCAGATTGTAAGCACAGACCGACAGAAGTAGTATTAGCAGACAAACAGCTATATCATATAAACATATATTATTTTTTTCATTATTCATTGTGAAGAGCTCTGTGAACAGGAGGTTAACATGATTTTTTTACACCTCAAAATGACTCTTAATGTACTGTGTAGCTTTATACTTTTACTGGAAAACTAACCAAAGTGGAGAGAAAAGGAAAATATTATTTCTTTGTGAAAGATATATTGGAAATTGCCCTTTGCCATGATTAGCTAGGGATTTCTTAGAATGACTTGTTAATATTCACCTTGTTATTAACATACACAGTTTCAGCCAATGGTATTATACTCAAAAACATGCTATTTTTAAAAGGTTGAGTCATTTTCTTTGTTTTGATCAAAATGTTGACATCTGTTGAAACTTGCTGTCAGCTAGCATTTTGGTCTCTGTTCAGTATGTAGGTCGCAGACTTCGATGATACACGTCTGCATAAATGACATTTCACCACTTCCCATCCATACTCCTTGCCTCTGTAAATGACACTTTTTATGAGTCGAGGTGAGCGCGAACCCCTGGAAGAGTGACAGGCCACCCACTGGGGCCATCAGGTGACACACGATGTCAGGGACAGGACAGTGAGGCTGTACCATTGAGACGAAGCCGCTCTCTGCTGGCGGGATTGAGAAGACACCCAACAGATGGGGACTCTCCATGAGTTTCTGTGATGTTTGAGCCACAGAACTAGAAAGGAGCTACAGTAAGTGTTACGGGTGAGTTGTGTCCAATCCTACATTCAGTCTTATTCCTCCTGGCAATTTTAGCTGTGTGATATTAGTCATTATGTATAATGCATTTAACTATTATGCTTTCCTTTTGGACCTATCTAGATTATAATTACCAGTACTAAGTTACAAAACTGATAAGTTAAATATCGAAGGCTGGAGAAAGGATGGTAATTTCAAGTTGCACTTTATGTCTGGACTGTGTCTGTGTTGGTATTTAATTAAAATACCCTTTTCTTAATCTCACTACAGAACGTTTTGTTCGTGGAGGAAACGTTTGGCCGGGTTTCTCAGAGCCAACTTTCCTTTGACACCTGACGTCTGTCTGAGCTATTTCATGACGATGTGTTTCAATCCCGCGTTTAAAAACTGGCGCTGTCTCCAGAGTCCCTGCAGCCTCTTTCCTTGCACAGAGGAAGGTATGTGATCGTCTGGACTGACCAGAAAATGGTGCGAAAGGGTAACTGGGTCAGAAGGTGTATAATCAAAGGATGCTAAAACGGACTGTTATCTTCACCACTGATGCTAACATTCCAGCTCAGGAAATCAGGAATGTGACAGACCGAAAATATGCCAATACAAGCCACTGGCATGTCAATTGCTATCGAACGGAGCCTGTGTGGTTTGACCCCTCCATGACGGTGGCAAGGCTGCCGTAATCACTCTGAGACTGACATTACACCGAACGCCTGTGTGAGTGCTGCCCCTCGCTGTTCCCAGGATGCAACAACAAGGGTCTGCAGGACGGCTTTCAAATATCAAGGCTCCGGACTCTGGTGCCACCCAATGTCAAAGCCCAGATTACTACTGCGGTCATTGGTAAGGTGACATCACAGTCTAGCGAAATAACCAGACCTGCAGCAATACAGTATAGTTAAAAAGTGGCATAAAGTATGTAATAATAAGGCTACTGTATAAACTAATGTAAAAGCATTATGGGGTGGCCCCTGAGCGAGACCTGGAACCCCAGTGGCCCTAGGGGCCGCCTGACTCTGCATTCTCAACTGTTCATCACTTCGGATAAAAGACTCCGCCGTATAAAACATTGCAAGTGTCAAATGACCTTGCCTGTCGATGGCAAGCAGTTACGCTTGATGTTTTGTGTTTTCACAAGCAAGCAAGGACGAATATAAACACTGAGCAACCAAATTCGTATGGGGAGAAAGAGACAAAACAGGCTGATTATAAGTCGCAGTAATAAATGCATCATTTAATGCAGAAATGCAACAGTTAGGAACAAACAAGGGCTCCTTGAACATGGTGACTTATGAAGTGCATCAGCCAACTGGACGGTTCATGGAGCTGTTCCACAAAGAGCCATCCCACGCATGTCTCTGCTGAGAGACCCGCGGCTTCAGCTGGCATCGAATCCGCGACGACATTCGGCATGCAGCACGACTCTCGTACCTAGTGGCCTTTCAAAGTGATTGCCACACCAGCGGGGTGGGGGGGGGTGCATTTCCTTCACTGTCGGCAGTGAGGTCATTTATGTTTCTAACTGATCTAAAACATGTCACATGACATTGGTGTGGATCAGAGCGTCAGCGGTTTTCGGTAGAATCAAAATGCAGAGCTTTCTTGGCGGGTTTGATCACACACCGTCGTTTCCCTCCAGAACCTGATGACAGCAAAGGTCTGCGAGCTCTTCACACCTACAGGCTACGCTGGTGCCTACAGCTTTCAAACAAACGTCAAATTTTCAACATGTGTATTGCACATCTAAACACTGGGAAAAAAAACACCCAAAATTCTGGGCCAGATTTATAAGAATGGATATTCTGCCACTGATTCACCTCAACACTTTTTGTGTGCAAAACTGCATAGTGTGCACACACATTCTCCTAAAACTGCAAAAAAATTGATTACTTTGTTGCCAACAAAGTAAAAATTCAGTTAATTTTTCACAGTATTCCGCAGTATTCCAATCGATTCCACATTCAGTGTAAGATGGAGGCAAAGAATTAAGGTATGGGATTTAAACATGACACAACTGATATAAAAATCATGAATGACGACGCTGGATCAAAGGGTTCCAAGTAAATCAGTTTCCCAGCAGGTTACGGTAAATATCTCTTTGGTTTTCTCCGAAATGTACAGTAGCCAAGTTACTTTAACTGTATGAATAATGCATACTGCCGTCAAGCCCCAGAATTGTCGCATGAGGAAACTTCACGCGTGCTTTTCAAAATCCCAGCCCAAGAGACGTTCAGGGTATTAAGCTAATTAATGTCTGCAATTTGAGTCTGTCTATCACCACTGCATTCAACAAAAAACACTAAATGCTAAGCACTCCTGTAGCATGCGTGCATTACCATGGAAATTTAACGGTTTTTTTGCCTTCCGTTTTACTAACATCTGGACCAGGGGTGGCGAACCTGATCCATAGAGAGCCGGTACAGGTCTTTGGGATGGCCTCTCAATCAGCCAATAGTAAAGCAGTGATTCTCAACTCCAGTCCTGGGGACCCACTCTGATTGGCTGATTGAGAGGCCATCCCAAAGAC
>JABFEB020000041.1:11341146-11352279 GCA_019775895.2 Stomatorhinus ivindoensis
AGCATTATAGTTTGGTTTTAGAATAATGATATCAGGTTCATAATGAGCTCACCTGGATATATATATATATATATATAAGTGTCAGTAAATGAGAATTTTAATCACTGTGGCGACGAGAGGCTGCTGAGAATCACTGATGTCGCCACTGGAAACAGGGAGCATTACTGCTGTTTAGGGGACAGAGAGCGGCTGGAGCCGACAGCATCGCCCCCCCCCCCCTGGGATGCACATTAACATTCTTGCACCTTTCACGCCAAACCCCTCCAGGCTCACCTGATATTTACCCCTCCTCTATGTGCCACTGGAGAATGCCAGGCTCTCTGCATACACCGCTTGCTGAATACAGTCACTGGAACAGGAACCCAGTTTAGCAGGTCCCACTCTTTACTAATAGAGCACTACTGGAGGTGATGAAGTGCAACTGGGTTCCACTCGTTATAATTATGCTCCCACTGGACTCCACTCATTACATGAGGAGACCTAGTTCACCACTTCCAAAGTTCACTGTGGTGCTTATTGGGACACATTCACAAGATATTGCACAAGTAATAATAATGCACAAGTGGTTTCAAAGCTGGGTTTTAAAAACTGAAATGTGTGGCTTTGATTTGTCAGACAGTGTGCCTGAAACGAACAGGGAACTGGCGCTAAAAACAAAATTAAATTACAAAACCTGATCTATCTGTCAAGAGTCATTTGAGAGGAAATTTAAAAACCAACAGGAGAGCTGAAAGAAAAAGGCCATTTAGCAAATTTTTTTGAATTTTGAGTCACGGGGATAAATGGTTAATATAAGTGGGTGGATGGATGGATGGATAAAATATTAAGAACTACAAAAGGCAAAATGGTTTTAATCAGTCTGATTTTCGGTAGGATGAAAACCCGGACAAACATATTTACATAATCCATAATAATTGTGAGTCATTATTACTGTTGGCTGAGGAAGATAAGATTGTTTACATCAATTGCAATAATTACCAGTTTAATATAAAGGCTAAAATTTGTCATACGCCGTCACACATTTCCTTAATACTTACAGCTATTAAGATTTTATGGCTTAAATTTAGAAAACGCTGAGTTCCACATTCAAACACCATTTGTAACCTGCCCTGTAGATACATATCTATGCTCATCTACAAACTGGAAAGAACAAAATATTCAATCCTTCAACACCTCCTCTGTCCTCTGCCAAAAACAGCCATGGGAATAGAAAGGTAGAACTGAGCTTTAAAATGATCATACAATAATCATTGAAAAAAAAAAACACATATGTTACTTTTCCATAGCACATTATGATTATTATTTTTTTTTTAAACTTACACTTAATATACAGAATAATTTCTATTAATTGCACAAATAATTTGATAACCAATATCTATACACCATCAGTACCTCACAGTGCAGTCATACTGTAAATGAAGTAAGTAAATTAGAAAATAATGATAAAAAACAATGTTGAGTGCTGGCTGGTCCAATTGCATTGCTGATTCTGGCATAGATTAGCATAGCCTGTAAAGATTTGGTGTGATCACTAATACAGGCTATACTAATTAAAGCCAGAATCATCAATTCAGTCTTCAGCTTTTTCTCCTGGAACTTCTTCCTTCAATTAAGATACTGCAAATAAAGGCTGTGTTAATATTTCACCAGAAGGGAGGGGTGAGGGGAGGATGCAGTAATCACTTTCACCTTTTAGAAAGAGGGAAAGAAACCTGATTTTCCATTTTAGAAAACGGAGGGAAAGATGCACTTAATAGATCAATAGTGACGTTACCAAAACAAAGTCTTCCGCCCTCCAGCTTGGGTCCCTGTTTAGTCTTCTCCTTGAGAAGAGATTGCGAGAGGAAGATTGAAAGTGTCCCTTCAGTCCAAGAGCAGGGCCACTTCACTCACTGCAGGGCTTATCCAGTGCACCTCCACGTGCAATAAACGATCCTGACCTCTAACAAAGAGCACTGCATGACAGGATAGCAGATTAAGCTGATATACACCTTCTCATCGCGTGTGTGTGTGTGTGTGTGTGTGGTCCAAGTATACCTTACCTTGTGGGGACCAAATGTCCCCACAACATGATGAATACCCACTCTTACCATATAGGAAAAACTGTTAATTTAAAAAAATCTATGACTGCAATGAAAAAACCAAAAATGTAAAAACTCTTGTATTTTGTTTTGTTACTTATGGTTATGGTTTGGGCTGGGTGGGGGGTTAAGGCTGTCATAGTTAGCATTAGCATTTTCCCATAAAAATGAATGATTACAAGACTGTGTGTATGTGTGTGTTTGTGTCTACATTCGTTCTTTGTGTGTGTCACCATATATGTATGTAGGTGTGTGTGTGTGGGTGCATGTGCACGCCTGCATGGTTATACATATGTACATGTGTGTGTGTGTGTGTGTGTGTGTGTCTGGCATTCCTCCAAAGTTCATGGAACGTCTTTCCAGAGCTTTAATGTGCCACATTGTTGATAATAGATGCAAGATCCACTCGAGATCCTCTGAAGGCCCAAGAGGGTGTTTCTAAGCCCCCAGAGATCAGTGTGTGCGGTGACGTGCTCAGGGCCACAGGACAATCCCGCAGGTGAAGGCCACCCTTCGATCCCCACAGCGCCGCTTTGGGACACTCCATCGGGAGACGGAAAAAGCACCACGCCACCCCATAAATCTCCCCAACCGTCTGGGCAGGTGGCCACTGAAAGAGCGCAAATACCAGTGGAGAGTTAGGATTAAACGGACGAAGTTCAAAATAGTTTCTGCTGTCAGGCCAAACCTTAACATCTAACAAGTCCTTAATTTATGCTAGCCTGCAACCAGCATGACAGTGTCTTCATCCATAAGGTCCGTAAGCCAAGCCAAAGCCGGGACAATTGGGCGCTCTTGCAGGGCACGGTCACAAACTGTCAGCCGATATTTTAAGATATAAACAAGGATAATCTTATTTCCGCTCCTTTCTGCTAAATTGTTCATGCATTTGATACACATCTTTAATACATTTTTTTTTTTTCCTCCCGCGGTCTGAAACAGAAAGACAGCATAATGCATAGCTGCATTCTGGAGCAGAACCAAGTTATTTGGGAATATTCCGAAATCCATTTGGCTTCGGATCAACTAATCTTCATTGGCTGGCAGCTCCAGAGCAGTGAATAACAGATTTAAAAAAATAGATATATACTGTATGATGGGAAATGTTTTCTTAGCAGATTTCAGTACAGGAAAGTTTCTTTAATGCAACATAATAATAATATAATGTTAATTGTCAGGAACAGGGCTCTTAAATAGCCATTTTATCACTATTGTAAGGGGAACTGGCAAAGGACATGCCTGTAAACAACATGTTTGTGCAAGCTGGATTTCCATCCATCCATCAACCAGAACAAGATGCAAGTCCACTGCAGGGAACACAGACTTTTGCAACTGGATCTATAAGTTTACAGCAGTTTTTAAAATGCAAGCTGAAGAACTGTGTCATTTCTGAGTGAAAACACACGCAGTAATTGCACTGCATACCTGACAGATACACAGAAGTGGAACGTGCAAGGAATGAGCCTGAGAAATGATATGGCTTTGGGAGGACGTGAGAAAGCTGCTAATGTGGGAACCACACTGCATGGCTGCGCTCTCACCTCCCGAAGCGCCGCGTGGACAATTCATGACAAGGAAAATTACAGTGTCTTCAACCAAATTTAAAATTCAGAACGGAGGCGGACCATGGTGAGAAAAGAAAAGTCTTAGTCAGTGAAATCTGTGCGTTAAAAAGAGAGACAAAGACTGAAGTACACAGAGAGTGACTGTATTCCTATGATAAGGCCCATCTCTGGGATTCGGAACGCCGTGTACCTTGTGCTGTGACCCATAACATCTGGCCAGTTTTCGGCACCCTCCTGCATCCTTATGTCGTATTTCCCGTCTCCGAGGCATATTAAATCAGGCATTGAAATCTTCTTTAGGAAATAAAGTCGCAAAAGGCAACGACGTGTGGAATCTGCCTTCTGCTAACGAGGCGCGCAAGCCCAGCTATGCGGCTGTCGGGATGCTCAGTGTTCACAATACGCCAGATAAGGGCATAATCCTAGCCTACTAGCCAAGACTGCCTTCCCTAATGTCGGCCGCCAAGCCCTGTAACTAACCTCCATTATAATGAGCAAATGGCTATTTTCCCTTCAGTTTCCACTTTGTAATGCAGTAAATGAGACTAAAAGGAGAACAATAGCACCATGCTGCGTTTGGGTATAAATATTTTTCGCATCAGAGCTTACATGCAAGCCAACAAATGGAATCCAGCTGGTCCTCGTTGGACCCATAGCCTGGAAATGGTGTTTATATGGCGAGTCGGGTGGAGCTAAGGATGGTGGATGTGGGGGAAGACCTGAAGAAGCAGGGATGGCTGCATCTCAACCAGTACTGCTGGTCCTGCCTCTAACTAAGCTATGATTCCTTCTGATTTTGGACGCTTCATGTCTGGAGCCTTTAAACGCTTCATGTAAAAGCCTTAAAAAGGGACCTAGGTCCCATTTGGGTTTCCATTTTGTTTTTGACATTTATTTCTCTACTGGGTCCTTGTGGCAAACTGCTGTCATATACCTGCCAAAATAGAATTACATCACTCTCGTCAGATGTAAAATACCCTTCTATATACGGAGACTGGAATACCGGCAAAAGCATGTGATCGCACGGTTGGATAGGCACGGAGAATAACCGAAGGGAAAGAAATTTTTTTTTTTTAAACGTGACAAATCACGGCTCAGAGAAATTGAGTTGATATATAGTCTAAAATGAAAGTAGTCTTGATTAAAGAAAACATTTTTCTTTATGGGACTGGAGTCAAATTCATTTTTTGGAGCGTATCTACAAGCTGAGTCACTAACATCCATGCGCATTGTACATTATACCCAACACTGGTTGGCTATTCATTATATTTGGTCTAATTAGGAGCACGGTGGAAAGCAGCAGATAAGTGAAACGTGTTTGATGTAGCAGTCTAGAACGTTATTCAGTTCTGGTGAGCTGAAGCTCATTAAAATGCTAATTTTTTTTTCTCCCACTTTTGGGCAATTTCCACCTTTGTGGAGTTCCAATGGAATGCAAACTACAGCGCCACACAATTAAAGGTAAGAGTGTTTTGAACTCCATTCGGGGTATTCATAGCATGCTAACAGTGGAGATAAAGCGTGTTAAAACAGTCAAAGGGGGGTTAATCGAATGCTTATGACTACTTTACCCTTATATGCATCTATTGATGTCTGATATGGGGGTAATTTTAAACGAGGGTTACACAAGCTCCCAATGAATTCAGAAAATCTGAGGATGATTCTCTACACCAGTGTTTCCCAATTCGGTCCTTGGGGAACCCCTGACGCTCCATGTTTTTGCTCCGTCTCAGCTCCGGGTAGCAAAAATGTGGACTGTTCGCTGGTCCCCAAGGACCGGACTGGGAAACACTGCTCTATACTTCTCTGAATGCAAAATTCTAATTATATATTACTTATCACACTGAATTCCCTCTGTTCATGGGATTGAATTTAAGTTATATGGATTTAAATGATAATTTACAGGTATTAAATTGCAAATGGAGTTTGACTATTAAAACATGCATGTTTATGGTGCATTTTTACTTGAATGTTACCTATTATGGTAGACCATCACATAATTCTGCGGCTTTTAGAAGACACGTACAGTACCTCAACACTACGCTGTCTCCCATAATTTCCCAACATTTTGAATGTACCTCCAGGAAATATAGACAGATTGGGTACAGTGCAAAATTTACTAAGGCAGTGAAACGAAACATCAATCTCCGTTTCTTGTATAGGCAACATTAACTATAGAGCTAATAACCTGGGGGGGGGGGGATTCATTTACAGCTACAGCCCTGCAGAGGACGAAGAGATTTCATGTCTGGGATTATTTTTCTTCAATTTGTTTTCCCCCACTGTTTATTTTAAACACAGAGAATTAGAGAACGCCACAGAGACAGGGGAGATGACATCGTATGTACATTTGTCGACATCCTCTGTGATGCGCTGCAGAAACCCAGTACATCTCAAGCACATTTCTGGGGATCGCGGTATCTGGGAGACGCCGACGATGATGACAGCGATGTGAGCTTTAGAAACTCAGAGGCAACAAAATGAAAGTATCGTGGCTCTTTGTTCCTCACAAAGCAAAATGCCTTCGGAGTTCAGAGACACTGGCCCCAAATCTTTTCTATTAATCTCTCCCGTGAATTTGTAACATCAAAGGTCTTCCCTGTGCAAAAATCTCAGAACGTTCCTCACCGAAGAGTAGAAATATTTACAGTCCCTAACATACCTTGAAACATAGACTGAGTACAATAAGCATAACTAAATATGTTCATTTTAAGTACAAAGAAATGCATATGTCTACTCTAAAGTGCAGGCTCCTCAAATTCGACAAGCCCGCCCACATTGCAAATGGTCAAATCGGCTATGAATGTCTTACATTAGAGGGGGCCCGAGTATCAGCTGAGTTAGTCACATTTACATCTGGCTTTTCAAGACTCCCGAAACACTTTACTGAACCAATGGGAAGCCGCTTCAACCACCACTACTGTGTAGCCCCCACCTGGATGATGCCACAGCAGCCATCCTGCACCAATATGCTCACCACACAGTAGCTAAGGTGGTGGTGGGTGGGGAACAGGAAAGGATTCACCGGTGAGATATAACGGCCAGATTTGAAAGGGCCGCAGTGGGCGATTTTAGCCAGGACATCGGGGCATCACCCTGGGGACTGTTCACCACCTCAGAGAGTCAGGACCTCAGCTTTACGTCTCATCTGAAGAACGGTACCATCTTACAGTGTGCCGGTGTGGGATGCCCCCCGTACCGCGGGATGGGCTGCAAACCCATTGGCCGCACCAGCTCGTCCATTCGTTCAGGCAAATAGGCCAGCCCCCTGCCTCTCATGCCCGACACGGAATCTGTTTTCTGCCAATTTAGCGAGCGACACGCACATAGCGACGAAGAGCGGTCTTCACAGACGGCCCACTGTCGGATTGATTTCTATCTCACTTCAAATCCAAAAGGTCAGCCAGCTCAAGGTGTAATTTGTAATACCTTCACATAAATGGCAGCTCTATAATGGAAAGTGATCGTGTTAAGGCATGCCGTGAAATATCTTTACTGAAGCCATTTGTTTAGTCATTTATATGCGCGCTTATTCAAACAGTGTATATTTTCAAATGTTTTTTTTTTCCTTTTTAAATGAAAATGAATCTCCCCAACAATAAATGTTCAGGAAAGACAGAAAGCATTTCTCCTTTTTAACAGGGACTCCGAAGATGGCTTGCGGGACTGTAACCATGTCGCAGGATTGCACTTTAATTAACAATTGGAACGGGTTCATCACTACATCAATTCAATGTCTAATAACAGAGCTTTTAACCATTTAAAAGGCAGAGAAATGGAAACTGCAGCGTCCGTCTTATGAAAGCAACACATGAAATGAAATATCTGGTACAGAGAGAAGTTGCAGTGCAGGCCGTAGTGTGACTATGGTTATGTAACCAAAGGGACCGTGGATCCATTTAACAGCATTGCTGCAGCACAATGGGGATCGCCAGTCATTATTATCACTAGGTGTTTTAATAACCTCTGGGAATATCAGCGAGCATCACTAATATTCATTATGCAGATAAGTCTCTGACCAGCGGATAGGTGGACGACCTTGACCACTATACTAGTACCAAAAACTGAAGAGTTGCTGTTTGTTTATGCCGTAGGGATGTGAAAGGAACAATTTAAATTCAGACCAAGAGCCAGCAAAGCAGTATTGTTATAAATTAGCTGCCAATCAACTCTGGTATTAATGCTATTATAAATAATGATAAGTAGAAATATATATGAAACAAAGGAAACAATGTTGAAATATGTTGAGACTAACCTACTAATTCAACAAACTGCCCCAGTCACTCCAGGGTTAATATACCTAAACATACGCTATTTGCATGTAATGTAAATCCTCTCTTGTTCCCGTTTATCTATAATATTAAATGTTACATACAGGCAGTCCCCTGGTTATGAAAGAGATCCTTTCCCTAAGTCTGTATTCAAGTCGAGTTTACAGGAAAATCAGAAAGATGATAATGTGGTATATATTAATAATAATAATAATAATAAATACAGAAATAACAAAAGTAACTGCATACTGTACTGTAGCTCCAGCTGTCGAACTGCTATAGCTGTGCAATGTTTTCATGAGTGTCACAAATTAGTGTTATTACAATCCTTTGCATTTAACCTGAACGTTTTATATTATAGACTTCATGGTAATCTGAGTTGCAGTGGTAAGTACGAGTTGTCCATAATTCAGACGTTCTTAGCCCGGGAACTGCCTGTAAAATAACTCAATGATTCGGGTATAGTGCCGATGCAAGCGACGTTGGGGAACATACCAGGTTCGAGAAGATCTGGGAGTCACCTCTCAGTGGAGTGATGTTCTGTATTCCAGCAGCCAGCCAAGGCACACTCTTCTGGCGTTGACATTGTGTCAGAGAACTGAGAAGCAAGAGGCAATACTCAAACTTAATATTTGTGCATCCCCAGTAGTTGAATTCTCATACGTTAACCCACATCCTGGATTTTTTTTTAAACTCAATCACTTATAGTGCCAAAACAAATGCAAGTGCTGAGAGCTGGCCTCCACCGTAATGAAGCGCAGTCCATGGCTCCAGAAGCCACCTGGAGGAATCCCCTCTGTTTTTCAGCAGCTGTAACTGCGATTTTTCAGTGCCATTTATGGGCGTCACAGTAACAGTAATTCAAGATCTTGCAGGATTTATCCATGTGTCACAATGCCACATATGTCACACGTCACAGACAGCAGTGAGATTCAGGGCCTTCAGAGTGGTCACGTGAGCAACAGGTGACGCAAAATATGGCAGCATTTAGTCCATTAAAAAAATGACAAAAACAGGTTGTACTTTGCTTGATATTGTTTAATTAACGGTCAGATGCTAAAGGGCGTAAACGCATCGAAAGCAATTATACTTACAAAAAATTAGTGCATTTTACTCTGCTGGTGTTTTGATGTCATTTGTGTCCAAATGATCTCATTACTAATTGATTGGCTTCTCATTATGTTGTTGCTGCATGAGAGACACCGTGGGAAGATGGTGTGGGAAGGTGTCTTTACATCATACATACATAAGATCAAAGTGAACAAACGTGTTAAGTGCACATTCACGCAGCCGTCGGATACTAGCTGATAAAATCACAGGTTTTTTCTAAAAGTACATTTTTATTTCGCCAAGCCATCCTTCCTGTGCCACGCTCGCCATCTGGAACATATTTACGACAGCGCGAATCTGTGTTTGTAATTAATCAGCTCACCCCTCGCTACACCAACAAGCGAATCCGACGAGACCGAGGCAGAGCCGGTTCGTGCTGTGATGGGACCTGCAGTGATTTCGCAATCAGAAGCGTGGCGTGCCGGGGGGGGGGCTGGGGGGGGGACAGGGGGAGAGGAGAATAAATGCCGTGGCTGGAAATAACAGGGCTGCAGGTCAGCATGATTGGCTGCCTGGTGCTGCACACAGGTATAAGATTACCCCACCAGACATAAACAAGGACATGAAATTAAATAAAAACAGAAAGGCAGATGGACAAATTTAACCCCTAATGGTGAAAAAGCCCCCAACAGCCCACACTTCCCCTTTCTTGCAGTGACCCCTTGAACAGAATGCAACCCTTAACCTTAAAATTTTATTTTTTTTAATCACCAAACCCATCTGTTGCTACATTTGAGAACTGATCTCATCTCTTCCTTGGCAACTGCTCGATGATAGAATACTTAAATCGAATTCCATCTTCATTCATGTGGGCAGGCTGCCGTTATCTTATACGCAGAGTCAGAAAACGGGGTGGTATGTGGCTCATTGGGCGAGAACACGGTCCCTGTGATCGAAGGGTTGGTTGTTGGTTCAAATCCCACAGTAAGCCACAATCACCATGGGGCCCTTGAGACTGCCCCGAAACTCCCCAGTTGCTCAGGGACTGGCTGGCCCTGCCGTCTAAATAGAATAGTGCTCTGGATGAGAGCATCTGATAAACCAGTAAAATGCAGAAGTTTAGACTGCAGCTCATTTCCAGGGGGAAACAATTATTTCGCATACAAACATTCCATAAATTCATAGACAATGTATACAATGTTGCTTTAGTAAGGTCATTCCTTTCGGAATGTTGCTGAAGTTTATTCCTGCGAATTCTCTCCGTGAAGCACTTGCAAATTCCGCCCCCCACCCACTACCCCCTTCAATCTCACGTTTAGACCAATTTATTAATCCCTGAGGGGAAATAAAGGAAAGAAAGGGTGGGGCACCTGACCCCAGGCGGTCTCCAAACTGAAGTGCTAAGTGAGGCCCCCAGGTGGCAGTTTCCGTGATCAGAGGAGCGTGTCGCCGTAATGACCCCCATCGTGGCCGGCTGTGACCGCAGCCGAATATTTACCGCTGCAACATTAAGAAAATCCCAGACATGGTCTGCGGGGTACCACAACATCTGGCCGCTCAGCTTCCGTAGGCTTCTCTATTTGTACGGCATTATGAATCTGTAAGGATCCTCTTAAAGAGCACTTTTCCTGTTCATTATGTTTCCCTCATCCAGGCCTCTGCTGAAATTTATTCCACTACACAGCACGGCGCATAAATGCACATTAAACGAAATGCGCGGTGTCACTTGACATCTGAATGGCGACCACGGTGAAAAGAACATTACCCCAGACCCCATGGTCATTGGCTTTATGGCTAAATTCATCTAAATGCGAGACATTACATAAACTGAAAACGCTGCGCTGATGTAGTAAACACAGAAAGAAGGCGTTCTTGCTATTGATTTTTTCAAAATAAACACGCGGTAAATTGTTACTAACAGTGTCAGTGGCTAACATCATAATGGCTAAACAAAAACCTCCCAAGGCTATTACAAAGAGTAAATCTTAACTTTACAGTTAAATATATAAATATATTTAGTGGGGAAAAAACGCAGTGTGACAGATAATTGAATATTTATTGACTACTTGATAGATTTCAGCACAACAAAGGGGAAAAAAAACTGACCTCTTTCTCATCTTTCAACCTGAAGAAGGAATTCTCTCGTGGGGGGGGGGGGGGGGGGGG
>JABFEB020000041.1:11359161-11369839 GCA_019775895.2 Stomatorhinus ivindoensis
CCCTGGACAGACAGAAAGATGGACAGACGGAATGATCATAGAACAAGCAGGATGGGGACAGAGAATTAACATGGAACCTGAAGGACAGAGAATTAACATGGAACCTGAAGGACAGAAAATTAACATGGAACCTGAAGGACAGAAAATTAACATGGAACTCGGTCAGAAAGACCAGAGAAAAGCTCTCCTACAGACAGGCAGGCCAGCAGAGATGCACACAGCCCTCTGCTACCCGCTGTGCCCCGGAGGGAGACTACATGCTGAAAAAGGTCATCAAAGGTGATTCCACATCACTTCTAAGAGCGCCTTCCCCAGCCGCTGCGTCCCCAAGGGCTCCCTATGGTTGTTGGTTCCAGTACTGTCGGACTGGGGATCCAAAGCCGGGCCAGAGATTTTCTGATACATTATTCTACCACCTGAATGGCTCCAAACCCTCAAATAGTGTCACGGCCTTCAGCCGTAATACCTGAAATTTCAGTAGCCTTCCAATATGGAGCACATTTACACACCAATTGGACAAAGTTACACATTCATTAGCCGCACTTGATCATCTTCACCTTCTGAGATGTTCTGGGATCTGCTAAACATCCATACACTTTCTATACCTGCTTGTCCAGTGCAGGGTTGTGGATCCAATCCTGGAAGTTACAAGCACAAGGCAGGGGGAATACTCCAGAACATGGTGCTAACCCACCACAGGGCACATACGCCATTCTACGGGCACTGTTGGTAAGTCCAATTCACCTTAGCATGATTTTGGACTGAGAGGGGGAACCTCATGAAAACATATGAACTCCACCCACTTTGACTCAGCGGGCGGCAACAGTGCGCCATAATACCTCCCCGATCTGCCAAACACGCATTAACGAAAAGTGTAAATAAGGATGAATGTTAAAATTAAAATGTCATATTTCATAACATTTCCCCAATCAAGTGTGATCAACAGACCTCATGTTAAATCTTCTGAAAATTGAAACATGAATAGAATTACATAATGGCAGCAGAAACCACAAGACATATAAGGGGTGAATGATGTGGCGATATCGACATTCGTCATTAGATGAAACCCCCACCCCCACACAAACGCTACATACTCATCAAGAGTAACTCGTAGAAAGTGTGGATCTCCGCTCACTTCGGGTCACGCTCACTTCAGTGACTGCGCTGCTAATATCAGACGATCAATAGCGGCAACCTACAGAAAATGAGTAATAGACCATTTCGGCCTTTGAACAAGAGACCAAGAAGAATTTGCGGTATTGGTGATTTATAAAGAATTCTTATATGGCGTTATGCATTCCATCATACCTGTTCCACAAAAAAAAAAAATGGGCGGAGAGATATACACTATATGGTTAAAAGTAGGTTGACACCAGCTTCTTCAGTATCTCAATCTGAAACCAAAGGTATTAAAGTTGAGCGGGTCTGCCCGTTGTTACTATGATGGCCTCTACTCTCCTGGGAAGTCTTTCCATTAGGTACAGGAGCATTCCCACTGGGACTTGCTGCCATTCAGGTTGGGTATTGATGTCGGGTGATCAGGTCCCTCTCTGCAAGCTGTCGTGGACAAACACTCTGCAGCTGAACTCGCTCCCAGACGTTTCCACGTCAGTTGCGGTTGACCGGGGCAGCGCTAGCGGGGCAGAAATTTGTCAAACTGACTTGTCGGCATCCAATAATGGAGCCAAACAGAAAGTCACTCTCTCTGTATAACCACACATTCCGCTGCCAGTGGTTTTTGCTACGTGCCTAATTATACACCTGTGTCAGCAGTGGTTGTGCCTTAATTAGCCAATTCCACTAATTTTAAGGAGAAGAAAGGGGGTATCCACATACTTTTGGCAATATAGCATACAAAGTTTCATTACTTCATGAGGACATTCATAAATCTAAAATTAAATTTACTTTTGCATAAAAACAAGCACACCACGCTTATTCAGGGCAATATCAGGAGAAATCCCAGGAATCCCCCACCGCTGAAATCTGCACCTGCTAGGATTATGACTCAACTCATCTGAATGCACATGTGACCTCACTGAGGGAGCGACTGACCGAGATACTGACTGCTACGGCTAGCAAACACAGTCCACTTAAAGCATCATCAGGCTTCTGGTGAGTCCGGCACCCTGTTTAAAGAACAGAATGACTCAACAGCCTGCAAGATTCATATATACTGGTTTCAGAAATGGTCCTTGGAAACTAAATCCTGTGTTCCTACGTTTCGAATAAACTAAAATCCCTGCAACAATACAGGGAAGTTTTCAGTTTTAAATCCATCAGTATGTGTGTTAACATTACGAGACAAATCTGTATCTTTAATTATGGATGGTGGATAGATATTCCTCTTCAAATTAAAAACGTTTCTTATTTGTGTCTCTCAAAGCAGAGAATGTGTGGACTACAAGCTGTTTGTGTATTTACTGGGCACAATGACTAATACCACTTGTCCCCCCCCCACAAAGGAGACAGAGGAGCCAAACTTGGGGGAGGCCTGGAGATGAAAGCAGTAGATACGGGCGGTTTGCAAAGTTCTACATAAGCACAATGGGACAGCTGTCAGTAAACGAGGCTGAGGGACATGCACCATTCCATCGACCCCCCAGGAGCTGGGCAGAGCTTACTCCACCAAACCCCAAACGGGCTGGCCAGTAATCAGAAGCAGGTGTCAGCTGACACCAGAGTCAGCATCTGTGTTACTGCAGCCCCTGAAATTACGCCTAACAGCCGACACATCCCTGTGCCTTTGGGGAAGGGGAACTGCTAGAACTAAATTGATTAATTTTCAATAATAAAAAAAAAAAACACAGAAAAGAATAGGGACGGGCCTAACACGTTACAGTGAATCGAGTCTTAATTCCGCAAAGAAGAACTTCAAGAAAAAGTAGGAAAAACCAGGCACTTAACTGGGTACATTCATTACTTACACCGTCTCAAAACTATGAAACCACTAGCTAGTCAATGGATGTATATTTTACACTTCACAGAGGGCCTGATTTAATGCACTTGGAATTTCTTCTTACCTGAACGAACAATGTCACTATCCAGACATTGATTCCTATAGATTTAAACTACATGGTTGCCATTAACGACGTACTGGTCAGCAACCAGCATAAATGTGGGATTTAAATAGGGACACTAGGATAAAGAATTAATGAACATACCATCTCTGATTAAACAAGGGGGTTATGTTATATTTTGCATGGATGTATGGTATGGGCTGGCATCCATCAGAATCTGGGGTGCGGAGAGTAGTGAGTTCGAGAACCAAGGTAGCACTGTATTCCAAGTTGGAAACTTTACATGGGAATTAACAGGAATTGGAAAAAATTCCCAGAATTTTGAAACCCTAGTGTGGATATTATCCCCAACGGACAAGGGGAGGATGTCTATTTTCTTCAGCACTCCTGGTCAGGATTCCAGGTCTCAAACTGGTCCACCTGGTAAGGTGTCACTGAATGGATAATGTCGCCATGATGCCTTAATCCATTGCAAACACACCAACTTCAAGTGATGACCTTTTCCAGAAGTTTCAGATTCACTTCATCCCTTGTCAAAACTACTCTGTAAAAGTAAATTGTAATATAAAAACCAATCACAGCAACGCAGGCTTGGTCTGAAATCACATTCCTGCCAAGTTGTCCTTGTGACAGCTGAATATCACTGTATTTGATTGCTTAGCATTATTTCCCAGATTTAAACAGCTTCAGACCAATCAAGTAGGTTGGGCTAAGCGAATAACAAAGCAGATATGCAAACTTCCCCAATCAGTTCTTCAAATTATTCCTCTCTGCTTTTGAATGGAAGTTGGCCCTTCAAGCAAGAAGACAATTTCAACAACAAGGAAACAAGGGCAAATCATACCACAAATCCTGCAATGGATATGCAGTTGTGAAAATAATAGTTCTCAGTATTAACGTACTTTCACTTCCCTTACAGTTCATTTACAATTTCGAAATATTAAAACATTTTTAAAATTACTCTTGGTAACACTTTACTTGGAGACATAAATGTACTACACTCTTAGTTAATATATTAATTAACCAGAAACTAAATGTTAGTTACATATTGATCCCATTAGGGTTCTGAATAGCACTTGCACTTGTGGTCTGCGTGTGTGCTCATGGGTCTTGTTAGGTACCCCAGTTGCAGTGGGGTGACTCCCTATATGTCCCTGACGGCTGCCTCTATTATGCTGCAGTACAATCAGCAGATTATGCCTGTTGGACAAACAGCTGGAGTTATGTTGTTCAGTTTTTCTGATCCCACTGATTGGGAGCAAGCATAAAATATGCCAAACTTTATATTTCAGTTCAGAGTGAACCAAAGCTATGTGACTGAAATACCATGTTGCTGGAAAGCAGTAACTTCTACTGATGGAAATATAAAGTAATACAGATACAGGATATCTAGATAATATAGCCCAGCGGCAGGGTTGGTGCCAATCTGATCCTGTCCGATGTGTTTTGTTCCCGTTTGGCCAGCAGGTGTCGCTGGCCATCCTGGTCCCTCTTCTGTCTTATAGCCCTAAATCCCCAGTGTGTTTCCTTAATCCCTAGATCACTGCATAGCTCAATTAGTCAAGTGAGTTGCTCAGTGTGTCCCTGTTTATACACTACCTTGTCCATACCTTGCAGTATTATGTTCTGCTAATATCCAATGACTCTCCTTGTCTAGTTATAGTTAGTGTTTGGTCATTTTTCCTAGTTTCTTGTGCTTGTTACTTGTAACTTATTCCAATTGGTCCTTGTTGCCCTGTAACTGTAGTGATTGGTTGACCTGGTTATGGTCCACACCTACCCCTTGTTTGCCTTGTTGTCTGTATGTATTAAAGTGTCAGCTTTCATCCAGTTGTTCAGTTAGTCATATTTCAGATGTGTGTGTTTAGATTTGTGTAGATGTCTAAGCTATATTGTTGTTACTGCTTTGGCTTTTCCCAAGTTCTGCTCTCTCTTTCGGTTCTCTAGCATGTTAATTTTGTGGTATATTTGTTAGTTCTTATTTCTCCCATTTAGTTCTTCTATTTTGTGGTTTAGCCCTTTGTGTTGTTTTTGTTAATAAACCCCTTTTTTGGAGCCACTCTGTGGATCGTTCTTTTCCTGTCCCTTTGCTATGACCTGCCATAACAACTAAGTTTTTCCATAAACTGGAAATAGACAATGAGAGAGAATACTTAAAATTACAAGCAAAGTAAATCCATTTTCCCCTTTTTTTTTCAGCACGATCATTAACACCAGTTTCTGCTAAACAATAAAGTGACCGGTTCAGTTTATAGTAAATGCAAACAATGTAGAAAATGGTAGGATGAAGAGAACGGACCAGGAAATGTTATGTGGTGTAAGCAAGCTAGAAAATGCTACACATGCACAGACTTGTGAAGTACAAATCAGGCAGGTGACACAGATCAGGTAGTGAGAGCCCCCTCTGCTGTCGCAGCATCCCTCGCTATAGAATACATCCAGATCTCAATGATATGAACTTTAAGGCATGCAAACATGGGCCGCTGTCCGTAAGTGGAAAGGGTTGACATGGAGGAGACAGAGTAGAGGGAAAGAATAGAGCATAGAGACGAGAAGAGAGAACAGGGAGCCACCAAAAGAATGACTAAGGACAGTGATGCAGCTCAATGGGATGATGGTTATTAGAAGGAGAAAGAGACAACAGACAACAGCAATTTCTATAGTTCAGAGGATCCTTTAAATTGGAAAGCAACGGATGCAATCTGAGGCAAGTAAAGGTGAAAAGACCCATAGTTAATCTCACAAGTAGTGTCCCCCATTTAAGTGGGGAATCCCCCACCCCCATTTCGAAAGATGAAGGCCCCGGATCCCCAAGGCCCATGTTCCTTCAGCAGTAATCAGTCGTAACTGTACATGTGGCCTACTTTACCAGGGATGCCACCCAACAGGCATCTGGCGTTTCCAGACACACTGAGGAAATCCGACGGCAAATCTACATCATATTCCATTGTGAACCTAAAATTTGCTACATTTAAAATTTTTGGGGTCGTTTGCAAACACTACAGACTATTTACAAGGTAATAAAACCGTCTCATACATGTAAACGTGTGTGCAGACTCATCTTCAGTCAAAAATGTCATGCCAGCCAACTGACCAAAATTGGCAACCCCGTGTTACTATATTTGTTCAAGATTTATACTTGAATAGTAAATTAGTTACTAAGTGACTTGTACAGATGTCTTTCATATTGGACAGCTGTATACAGGGTCAGTGGATGCAGCGCAGTATGCATCAATATGAGCAGTACAATTTGTTACCCGCAGAAAAACTGAGTAACACTCCGTTTTTAAACATCCCAATTTGCCCAGAACAGCTTCTTCTATTTTTCTCCGTTTTTTTCTATAGGGACAAGATTCAAGTTTAAGGGAAAATGATAAACTTCGTAACCCATTTAAATTACATGAATTTTAATATTTTACGATTGGGGGGGAAAGCGAATTCTCTTTTTCTGTAGCATATAGCACTTTTTTTTGCACCAGCTCAGCGCGACAAAGCGGCTACGGTGCCTCCGGCTTTAGTAACGCATGATTTTTTTTAACAGCGGAAACGAGAAGTGGAAATACGTGGGGCTTATCTGCAAACGACCCATCAGTCCTTTTGTAGGTATTTTACAAACTTGGAGGCATGACATCACTGAGAAAGTAACGCATCGTCGCTTAAGACAAACTCTTCATTGTTAATGGGCGGATTGCCCTCATTGTTTTCCCAACACTAGCATCGTAAATATGTTAATCCCTCGAGTTGATGCAAACCTAAGACGACAAAACCCTAAGAAAACAGCGATGGTATAGTCCCGAGATGGTCTCTACCTAAGTATTCTACCAGCACACACAGCCTTGATGTGTATGGATGCTGTATTACAAACAGGGAAGTTGAACTTCACTTGAAAACTGTGACACTATCCCCTGAAAGTCTGCAAGTAAACAAATCCTGCCGTAATATATTTGCATGTTCAGACTAAAAATTATTACTGTAGGATTACTGCTGTGTGCACTATACACCACGGTGTCCTACAGCTGAAACGCCCCCCTCCCACGGTTAATCTTCCAGTCTCTATAACCTTCTGCTGATTAACAATAGGGGAACAGTGACCTGTCAGTACGAGGAGCTAACACCAAGCACCAGCCAGTCACTAGGAATCATTCACTGGTTACACCAGGCTCAGGTATAGATTGGCGCATTGCTCGAATGTTACGCATTTTACACCAGAAATGCAGATTCATAAGGCTAAGTAACTTCAGAATTTATAAAAAATACATTAAGATAACATGGCATGAAATATGTGAACACAGCACCAGAATCACTTCTTTATTTTGACTTTATTTGATCCCATTGATATAATTCTTTGGCCAGTACATTTTTCATTAGCGCACGACAATAAAAACTCTATAGGCCTATATTAAATATAAACCTTGGCATCGGTGTCTTAGCATTAATGAGCGTTAAGGGAGTGGCAGATTAAAAGCTAGTGTCTTGGAAAGGCTACAGTCCTGACTGATGAGCACCAAGCTTTTCATAACATCGAACCACGATACGCTCCCTCCTTCGGCGCGTCGCAGCTCCCTGCAGGATTGTGTCGATGTTTATTTTTCGATACCGGTAATTTAACATACATCACGTTATTAATGCCTTATTAATGCGTCAACTAATTGAGGCACTTTTTTCGCGCTAACACTACATGCTAGACACTATCAACGCCAAATGTATTTCTAATACGTTGTGTTTCTCGATCAGTTTAATGATTACGCAATCATAAAAACTCTCTTGACTGCAGAAGAAAGAATTAAAAGTGTCACGGGAATTTGAGCTATACGGCTTTCGAAAAGTCCCGACAGAGGACTGAATCTCTGTAACTGTATCCCATCAGTCAGTCTGGTTTGTGTGTGCAGCCTGGCACTGTAAGGAGGTATAAGCTTACGAGCCTGAATCCTACAGGTACGGCAACATCCAGACATATCCCTAGGACGATAAAGCATTAATCAAAAGAGGGAGGCAGTAAATTACAAGACCAACATGATTTTCATACATTATATTAGCACGTCCACCATCTCTCCGTCTCCTTCTGGAAACGTTTATTCTTCCCTGTAGGCCTATCTATTAAAGTCAGAATGAGCACAGGCTATATAAAATGCCACAGATGATACTCCAAAGGGGTCATGCAATTTTTCAGTGTGTGAGGTTTATCCTCTATCCCATTGATACCGACCTAAGACAATACACGAAAACGATCATTTATGTGCTACCAAGGTGTGCAAATGCAGCCTCTACGACGAAGCCCTTATATTTTGATGATAGCTTGAGCCGGTGTTCTCCCAATAAATCGCTCCTTCAACGTTGTGCTTTCGCTACTGGCTGACGGACCCCATGCCGGCTGATGGTGTCGGTGAGGGACGCAGGTACAGCCAGCTCTCCAAACTTACCCGGGTGCCGTCGCTCAGTAAAAAGCAGCCGCATGCGCACGGCGCGCATCGGGGTTTTCTGCCGTGACACTGTGGCAAACGGGGGTGAACGGCGGCTTTCGGGCGAAGGAGGGCTATGACTGCGGGAGCACATCTGGGGCTCGAACCGTGAAAACGGGCTCAGCGGGAATCGGCAGCTCTACCCGCAAAAACTCCCAAACGTGAACTCAAACGCAGCTCGAGTGGCACAGGGGGAGCTGGCGCTGAGCTGTCAAACATCGTAAAATAGACAGACAGACAGACAAAACCAAAAAGCATATTGATGTCCTCCACATTAATTCCTTTCGGAAAAAATTAATTTACCAGCAAAAAAAACACTGTTTTAAAGGAGCTGTTGCTATTCTCCAAAAGCTGTCTGTTACAGACCCAGACGGCTGTTGTACAAATACCAGATAGCAGAGAAGCAAACAAATAACAAGGCAATATATTGTTTTAAAATAAAGATGAAACGGTGATGGAAATGCCATTTCTGGATGCGCCTGCAAATAGGAAAAAAAGCTTTTACAAAAAGCAAAGGGTTTGCTACCAAGAGATATAAACTTAAGTTTTCACACAAGCTATGCGAAAACAGTATATCATTACCAATAAGAGCGACTTTGCCTGCAAGTGGTACATTTGCGCAACATTTTGGACCGAATTTCTTATATTCGAATATGTAGGTCTCAAAACGGGTTAACATTTTCCCAGGGAAAAGAAAAAGTTGCATACAGAACATTGTATCTTTTTTCAATGATACAATATGCTATTCCCACAATACAAAGAAGCAGTAAATTAACTATTTGCGCTAGTTTTTACATCACAACACAGTAACAACCGTTACACGATACATTTCAATGAAAATGCTCAGAAATTATTTATAAAGTCATTTAGTTAAAATAATAAGAAAGAAATCAGTCGTCATTTTGACCCTGACTGTCCATTCAAACCGGCGTTACAGTCTCTAGGCATTATCAAAGACAAACATGGTAGTTTTCAAGGAATAAGCCCTTTACGGTCAGTCATTGTGTCGTTAATCCAAATGCTGCGAGCTCCCCCCGGACGCCCATTATTACTGAGGTGTCCTTGCAAACTGGGCAGATCTGCAGACGTAGGGCTCCGGGAAACGGATTGGCACGAACGCCGCACTTTGCAAACATGCTCGGAGTGCAGCACAGACCATAAGCAGCGTCCGTTTGAAAAAGTGAGCAGGCAATAACGAACAGCCGCCGCATCACACCCGACGTCGTCGATTATAATAGATAACTGCGTCTTTTTACGACTCAATGGATAGACACTCGTTAGCTTAAAGCTACGCGCGCACTTGTTACACCAAAATGATCAAGATTACACACCAATTCTTATTAATTGACCTCTTCGTATATCTTAAAAGAACAGAACAGTATCACAAAAAAACTTCAACAAAACTCGGATTTTGAAACATATTTTACAATGAACTGCATTCTAGGCGCAAATGCGGTGCAAAGATTGTCGCGTCCCAAACCATCCCGTTCATGAAAAAGTGATCTGCTGCGCTGCCTTTCCTGCTCATATTTGACAGAAAAGAATCGAGCTTACCTTCGAGAGGTAGCAAATGTCTTAATGCATGGAGCCAGCGGCCAAAGCACTAACGAGAGACAACTTGATATTTAATTTAAGTTAAATCCATTATGTGGTTCAGATCCGTACCAACCGGCACAACTTCGGCGGTGAGAGCCGCTTAGAAAAGTGCGCCTTTTCCCTTCGGTACCGGACCGGCGGCTCCGCAATCAGCGTTCTGCCCCCTTCCAATTATTAATTAAAGCACCAGCGGAATTTTCAGTCGCGCCTGGGAATCGCTTCTGCGGGCGCCTTTGCCTGATTGGCCAGTGTGACGGTGACGTTGAGGACAAGTACCACACCTCTCCTCACGTCAGATGCAAGGGGGTTATCTGCGTTCCTCGCATCCCTGCACTGTAGCAATAGGGAACACGGTAAGTAATGACTTATGGCAAAGAGCCTTTCTGTCACGGTGGTGCTGAGGATGGCCATGAACATGTTGAACGTATGATGTTTTTTTTTTTTGCAGGATACTTCTTTTGTAGTTTTTTTTACTTTTCTTTACTGAGTAAATGTTCCCTACAGTATATTCAAGTGACTTAGTGACCCCATATCTTGTAAATAAATTAGTAAAAGTAAATTCTATAACTACAAATGTCAATCCATCCGTCTGTCCATCCATCCATC
>JABFEB020000041.1:11388998-11407925 GCA_019775895.2 Stomatorhinus ivindoensis
CTGTGAAACGAGTGCTCTGCTCTGTGCCCCCCGGACAGGATTAGAGCAGGCTACAGCACGTCCACTCACTGCTCCAGGTGGTCTTTCGCAGACACAGGGGGGCCAGTCCACACAAAAACAGCTGAGGTCTTGTTTGAAAATGGATTAACGTGTCAGACCACCCGCATCCTTGTTTAGAAAGTAACGAGGACGACCAAAGTTAGAAATGCTCCCTTAAATGACGAGACCCTTCACCATGGTTACCTTTCTCAGGCCCCGTCTCCTAAGATCTCACAACTGGAGAACTTCCCGCAAATCCCAGCAAGTGATGGGATTATGGAATCAAGAAACGCTTACTGGTTTTGGAGCAGTGAGCGATGCAACGGTGTCTCAAGCCGGTTGGGAAGAATTGAGAAGGGGGAAATGATAGTTTGCTTGTGAAAAGCGCTGGGCCTTACTGTCGGGTTGCCATTGGGCCTTCGCCTGTTTCAGAATGAGGGCAGGTTTTCACGGTGGTTTCCATGGAAATAGACCGTGCAATATGCAATAATGACCAGGCAAGTCCAAAATAATCTAATTAGTGTAACATGCTTTTTAGGCGACGCCATTATTTTCTGATAAAAAGGTCATGATAATACATCAAGAAAAGAAAGATTATTAAATTAGTTGATAATTAGCCTTTTATTCTCCTTTTTTCTACAAAGCTGGTGTAGATTTTGCTGTGTTGATCTGTCTAAAATGATGTTTTATTTAATTGCTTCAAAAGGCATGGTTTAATTCCTTTATTAAATATAGGCCCCTTTTACTGATCAAAGTTTATTGATTAAAAGTGTGTTCCCTGCCTTGTTGTTTGTTTTGTTCTATAATTGTGTAACTGCAAAATTATAACCAGTTAAAAAGGCACACCAAGCAAAGGACATTCAACTGAAAACATTTAATCATCCTGCTAGAATTACTGGAAAATGTGACTGGAAAGGACTGAGATATCAGTACTCCAGCACTGACAAAACCCTGAAGAGAATTATCAGACATTAATTATCATGTTTCCTGTCAAGAAGCCTCTGCGTTTCAACTTCAGACAAACATATTAAACATTGCATTAGCGACACTGTTTTTTTCCCAGTCCGCCTTCAACATAATCCTTAATCTGTGTTTTAATTAATTTTCTTCAGCTGTTTTGCAAAGCAGTTCACCCGCAGCTAGATGATTACTGACTGAGTACCAAACTGAACAGTGTACAGTAGTTACCTCAGCATTGACCCAGGAAACTGCCCACCTGTCATTGGCACTAACCACTCAACCATTTGCTGCATGAAATCTGTATTATGATATCTGCCAGAATCAACAAATTCCCCCTCAATTTCCTGTAAGGTATGAAGTTAAAGTAATTTATCATCACCACAGACCTCTAAAGGTAGGGTTTAGTCTGATTCATAGTTCATTACAGCCCCTCCCTGGGTTACGTTGGGGTTATGTTCTGACACACCTATTATAAAGTGAAACTATCATAAGGCTAAAATGCATTTAAATACAGTACTCCTAACCGAACAAAATCATAGCTAAGCCTAGCCTACCTTAAATATGTTTAGAACACTTACATTAGCCTACTGTTGGGCAAAATCATTAACATAAAGCCTGTTTTATAATCAGAGTTGGGTAATTCAGGTCCAGAGACTAAAAGTCCAGACCAGGATTTTGTTTCAACCAACCAGTTGAGTATCTGTGACTGTGACTCTTTATGCTCAGTTATCTATGGTTGGTTGAAACAAAATCTTGGTCTGGATCTTGACTCTCTGGACCTGAACTCCCCAACTCTGTTTATAATAAAGTGTTGAATATCTCATGTAATTTACTGAATAATGTACTGAAAGTGAAAATCATTTACCCATTGTAAAGTTGAAATATTGTAACACGGACCATTGTAACCTGTGGAGTGTCTGCAAATCACCTGAATGCATAGAGATATCATTATATGCGGACTGTTTTTAAGGCAAATCTGTAGGTAAGTTGGAACAGTAGTAATGCAGTACATAAGAAAAGTAGTAATAATAGAGTAATACCAAAAGTAACTACATACTGTACAGTACCGTACTGTGGCTTAAGCTGAAAAACTGTTAAAGCTGACTAATGTTTCCATGAGCATCACAGATTAGTGTGCACGTTCATTATTGCAGTTATATTTAAGTTAAATTCTTTATACAATAGGCTTTATGGAAATGCATTTGTAAGTATGAGATGTCTGTCAGTGGGATGTTCCTAACCACGCGGGCTGCCTGTATTATCTGATGAGCAATGGGCAGTAAATGGCATTAGGAAGCATTACCTAATTGGCTACATTTACCTGTCACAATCTGGCAAACGTCACTGCTGGTCAGCAGCTATTAAGAACGCAGCAAGGGAGAAGTAATAAAGCAATACATCCAGGATCTTTTTCTTAATAACCAATTTCCTCACATTATTACTGGCTATGCCAAGCATTTAATGTGTTGAAACATTAATTGGCTACCGTCAGATCACTATACGGCGTTACATCGCAAATGCGGCTTGGATTGTGATTCACTGCCACACCTGCTTTGTTTGCGATTAAAATTTGATATTAAACTTAAATAAAATTAAGTTATTAGATTAATCATCTTTGACCTTGATAGGCGTTCACAATGTCAGCTGGTTTATTTAAAGCTCCTGGAACATTGCTATGTTAATAAAGGGCATATTCGCCTTCTCCATGTCTCCCTAACTAGGAGAAGTGCGTGGAAAATAAGTAGACAGATATTTGCTTTTAAAATCATGATTCTGTATTTTAAGAATCACATAGAATCACAGAAAAATTAGCAGAGAGCCTACACACTGGTTTCATACACAGTCTTTGACTTAATCACATTGTGGTGACCTTGGAGGGAGAATCAAAGGAAAGTGTTTGGCGAGAAGACAGAGATAAAATATAAATGTGACTGCAGACCCACACGGAACATAGGAGCTGAATTCTGGGACGGGAATTGGTGTCACATCAGAGTTAAGCTTCGACCATGTTAAACGCTGACCCAGATAAAACAAGAAAAATTAAATGACAACATATAATGGCTTTTAATTTATAGGTCTGGTTGTGCTAAAGGTCCACGTAGATTGAAATGCCAGGTATAATGAAATAGGAGAACAGCGATGGGCTAACGTGTCGTTTTGACGAAACAGGAAGTGACTATAAGCATTGGAGTGGCACAATACAATTTGTTCTGGGGTGGAAATCCATCAGCGGATCTCTGTGGGTTTGGGGGCTTTAGTTGCCGTGGTTTCATTCTAAGCATATTCCGCCATCACATTTATGAATCAATCAAACTATCCACTGTTACCAGAATGAGGGTGTGTTATAAAATTACTACAAAGTAATCTTACAGCTGATAGAGCCGCCGAATAATTTTACCTTGGTTAAAAACATTCCCGTCGCTGTAATTCTGTTCCTCGGACACCCACTTGTTTGATACCAAATAAACGGCTCGACTTTTTTGCATGTAAAGTTGTTGACATTTAATGTTACTTTTTGAAGACGGTGGAAAAAATCATAGCCGTGAACTGTGGTAAATCTTTCAAAATAGCCAGACTGACATTTGAATTTCAGTGAACAAAGTATGTCAGATGGAAGAATGTTTGCTAGATGATTGATGGTTAAAATATTAAAATGAAGTCCATCTGCTTACCCAGCCAAACACTATGGGCCATTTAGAGCAATTCACCTGTTGCATGTTTTTGAACTACAGGAAGAAAATACATTACCCCACAAAACCTGAGATGACATTAATGACCAATTACGTAAAATATGAACATGAAAAAGCGACCACCAAAAACACCATGTGATGTTCCCTGTTCCAGTGGTCAGGCGCTGGCTGATTCTCTGGCTGGAGTTCTTGGTAGGTCCTCCCTTAGCAAACAGCTCTGCGGGGGAAGGCTAGAGCGATCAAGATCCAGCAAGATGTCTTGTGAAAGGAACCACAAAAAATGAAAGTATCATGTATAGAAAACGGTTCCTGAGACCCACCTCTGCAGCCAATCCTAGGGGTTGCTTCCTCAGTGAGTGCCTGGAGGCCAGGGCACACACAGAACCTGGTAGGGTTTAGCCTGAAAGGTCATATGGAGGTCATATGGAGATCATATGGAGTCACCTTATATTCTCACCTCCCTCAAGGTGAAGCAGTTCAGGTTTAGTGCTATTTGGGTGACTGGCTTCAGGAACAAGGAATATTACTTATCTGGCTGGGAAGAACCCTGAGCTATTATGAGGAATAGCAAGGTGTGGGCTACATAGAGTTAGCCTTATCGTCACATTAGCGAGTGTGGAGAGACTCAAACAAGCCCTAGACTGAGGTCTGTGTGGCTGATGATTTTACTGATGGATAAAAGATGCTGAAGTGGTCTGAGGTCTCCATGTTACAGAGAATTTGAAATAGAGTCCCTGCATTTTAGGATTGAGAGGAATCAGCTGAAGTGGTTTGGGAATCTAATACAGTAAGTATGTCACCTGGTCGGTGCACCGGGAGCTGTTTTGGGGACGTTCCGCTGGAGGGGCGCCTGAGGGCAGACCTTGCACACTGTGGAAGGATTAAATCTCTCAGATGGCTCTGAGACATTTGGGGAGCCCCCAGAGCGAGCCTTGGAAAGAGAGCACTGGTCTGGCATGCTTGGCACGCTGCCAGTGTGACCCTCACTGGGAGAAATGCTATAAAGACATTTGCAGTGTTGCTTGGAGCACAAAACTACAGGATAGCCACTGAAGCCAAGGAGAAGGTCAGTGCGCAGATTAGTTAGGCAAGATGCTGCAAGAAAATACCGAAGGGGATGAAAAGCAAAATAAATGATGGGGTATTTTTATAGATGTGTGTTGAAGGATTAAAAAAAGAAATGTACTAAGCTGTCTGGATTTTAACATGGGAGTCAGTCTTCAGGTGAATTCTTGCCACGTCACTCTCAAAGCAGCCGTCTCCAGGAGAGCCTGCGGGATTGTCTGTGTCCGTTTCATCTCATCACACCAAAGCATGGTTTCTCCCCAGGCTGCACCAGCAGCTGAATTCCACTTCTGAAATGAACACAGAACGGTGCGATATCTGGGCTTCCGCCACTGAAATGCAGCGAGAGCGTTTACATTTATTTAACAGGCGCTTTCATCAAAAACAACATACATTTTTTCGGGAAGGCAGGGTCAGCCAGTCCCTACAGCACACAGGAATGAGGGGTCTCACCGAAGACCAAGATGTTGGGGGAAATGTTCTAATTGGTGACTAACACTGTTTCTTTCAATTTCTTCAGTTCCTACATTTAACAAATTGCTCCCCAGGTTACGAATTGTTCCCCAGGTTAAACCTGCTGCAAGGCGGAAAATGTATTTTGAGGCGGAAATGTATTTTAATGCAGCACACCTAACATAACAAACATCATAGCCTAGCCTAGCCTGCCCTAAGCATGTTTAGAACACTTACATTGTACCGTTGGACAAAATCATTGACACAAAGTCTATTTTACACTAAAGTGTTGAATAGCTTGTGTAATTTATTGGATAGTGTGGTGAAAGTGAAAGCTTAACCCATTGTAAGGCTGAAATATCATAACACAGACCATCGAAACCCGGGGACGGTCTGTAAACAGATGGAGGTTTTATCAATGGGATCTATGTTCTAGCTCCTGTTGGTTTCAAGGACAGTTTTACAAAATACACAAGGTGATGTGAGACTTACAGGATTAAAGCTGTAGATATTCATGCGGATATAAATACCAACACTAGCTGTTTTACACAGAGCGGCTGCTCTATATGCGACATGCAGGAGCTGCAGGCGCTGCAGGAACTTTCCCTTTTCTTCACAAGTTTTCCTACCCAGCTTTCGCACAGATGTCTAATTTTATCATCGCATGCAAAGCATCATATCCATCGTTATCTTTTTGCAGGTTTGTTTAACCTGTAGGGGGCGATGTTTGGCCCTTTGGGTAAGGACTCTTTGGGTGAATCTCAACACCAAGAAAACAAAGATCGTATTTGTGTCTTGACGAGATGGGTCTTGCGAACTTGCCTGCCAGAAACGATCTCGGAATATCACGAGGACAGAGACTACACCGATTGTGGACTGAGACAGATAAGTACTTGTGTACTTGCTGCTCCACTATGCTGGACGCGCAGCTGATTACCCCAGTCGTAATTTTTATTGTAGCATTTAGTAAATGACACATAATCGAAATGTCCAGTCTAAATGACTAATTTTTCCTGGTATGATTACTTGTGCGTTTTACACAAATAAAGTTTACAGCTCTGTACAAATTTCAGCTCTGTACAAATGCTATATGCGGTTGTTAACCATTCCAGTTCAGCAGTGTCACGAGCCAAAAAAGTGAAAAATAGTGGGAATATACTATCTGACAGGAACGACGGAAATGTTACTCCGATTAAGGTAACTCCAATTCTTCCTCCACCACAGCGACAGCACGCAATGGATCATGGGATTGTTCTCGTTTGCCGATGATGCTCCTGATGTATCCTTGATATTTGGGGCAGAGCAAGACCAACACTGTCCACTGATCTTGTGATCTTAGTATTGGAACTGGTCTTTGGGAATGGAAGATGACGTAAAAAACATACTGAGACACAGCCTTTGCCTATGATTGGAAGCTTGCTAGTTCGAATCTCGGCGCCAGAAGGCTGATGCTGCCATTGTGTCCCTGAGCAAAACCCTTAACCACTGAATAATCCAGGGACACGCCACGCCAGTTCACTCTGCACTCTGATCCTAAGCGTCACTCTCACGTGTATCTGTGCATCTCAGCGGAGAGCATGATGGGATACGCAAAAAGAACTATTCCGATGTACCTTCGCAAATGGCAAATGCAGCATCGTTTACCAGTAGACTTGCCCACTGAATTTATTGCAGTATCGGATGGATAATTCCTGTAAAGCAATGCAGGGCTTTAAGGCAAAATATAGGGCTACACAACCAAAAGGTGGAGTCATTAATCAACGACTATTAGCAAAGTCCCTCTGGCAATTCACACCATATGCCGACAAAGGCTGCATACAGATATAAATAAATCAAAATCCCTACTTTTACACAACATGCAGCTGGACAGAGTAAGACGGAGGTCTTCTCCTCATGCAACGACACAAAGCTGTGTAGATGAGTGATGGAGAAGAGTGTGTAGACCATCTGATGTCATGTGGTGTCGCCTGTCATTCTCGGCATACACAAATACGGGGGAGCCTTCATGCGGTGATATCGAATTATAAGCAGCAGGCCGCTGGCCGCAGGGACTCCGTAAACAATGCCTATTTAAAACCAACCACTTACTGCTTCATTATCTGCTCCCCGGCTCACACTGAGCGGCCTGTGCGGGGAGCGGGATCCAAAAACAGGGGCGAGTTCGGGCAGGTAGAAGGGCGCCCTGGTGTTGGGTCCTTCGAAAGCCCGACATGAAGTGGCGAAGAACCGCATCTTTATGGAAGGACATGGTGACGTCGCAAGTCTGATGCCCAGCCAAAGAACAGAAGGGAAGACATAGAAAATAAGAGGACTATAAAAATAGTATGAACAGACTCTCCATGCGTCGATCCATCAAAGCCTGTCGTATCAGTGACCAAACAGCTCACAGACAGGAGTATATAATGTCTATTGTATTTCACCCAGACTTACTCATGACCTCTGGAGCTGATGGGCTCTAAGAAAATCCTGTGAAATTCGTAGTGGTTTTGGAGTATCTCTTGTAACTACAGTACTTGCGTTTGACTTTCAGTCGACTGGCACTCGTGTGCTTCCTGCTAGTTATCTTGTAACATCGGGGTTTAATGGGGGGTGATAAACTTGGGCATAAACTTAGCAATCGCTGGTAGCCGGAAAAAAAAGAAAAACATTATCTTGAGTTTGTCTTTGGATGTAATTTAAAAGTCAGGTGTAATATTAGAAACTGGTTTGCACCATCTAGGGTTAAAAGTGCCTTCACGCAGGTAGCCAGGTTGCAGTCAATAGCAACGATTAGCCAGTCGTGTTCCGGCCCATTCAATAACAATGAAAATACGTCGCCACATGCACACTTTGTGGCTCGCATTATAAGAATCGGCCACAAAAATCCATCTTACTGATCTGCTAGCATAGCAAACTGCGCTGACGTGGGCACCTGCATCCTCTGTTATCGTCGAATCAGCATTTTATGACCATATTTGCACAATACCATAGCCTAAATCATTTCAACCTTGCAATTTACGAATGTGATCAATTAAACTATACACAATACAGATAGTTGATCATTCTTAATGAGAAATTTGGTTATTATAAAAAGTTTCATTTCCGTGTCCGATAAATAATACAAGTGATGTTTTTCTCTGTCTCATAGATTTATATAGATATAAAAATCATCCCAGATAGCACCACTCATGTTGGGGATTCTCCATCGTACTTTGCTAACGGCCTGCCTTTCAGTGACCATCTAGTTCCGGTACTTGTCATCTATAATCATCTAGCCCTGAGTAGTGGTAATACAGTGCTAATCACACGAGTGTCACAGAAGCATAAATTTTCATTGACTGTATAGTGGCAGAGCTGGCAATTCTATAATTAAACCCCTGCTGGCAAGTGAACATTTATTGATCTACTATAGGATTGGGTCAAGTTAGATAGCGGATGATTATAGTCTTCTGGGCCATTTTCTAAGCCAAAAATAATAGTGAAGCCATTTCTCTTTCCAGTTCACTTTTTTAATCTTGTGCCTCATCCATTTCACTCATTCTCATCCTTAACTACTCTTCTAATTGGCAATTAATATACTGTCAATCAGGCCAACAGGGGGGAGGGTGGCTTGATTTTTTCCCTCCCACTTAAGGCCTGTCTGCTGTTCTGCAGTTTTAACATTTGTAGGTAATTATTCATGTCACGGCTTTAACTAGCTGTGTGACAGACAATTGCTCGCATTTGATATCATTGTTATTATTTATTGATAAAAAAAACGCCTACCAGTCAAACGTTTTTGCACACCACAGGTTTTTACCATTTATTTCATAAACTGCAGATTTGTTATTCTTGTTAAGCATTGGAAAGTTGAGTGAACAACTATAAACGAAAATATAAACAAGTTTCCTTTATAGCATGGAATGAGTATGTAGCATTGCATGTCCGACATCCTATTAATCGGTTGTGTGGTGATGGCATAGTCAGATTCTAGGCTGTCCTTTAACTTTAAATGCACTAGTCAACTGTTTCATCTTACCTTCAGATTTAATATTCCTTGTAGAAAAAATGCCTCAAATGTTCTCTGCTGTTATAACTGCTAAAGAAGGTTACTTAGATGAATCAAAGATGTTCTTGCTTATACTTGCTTACTCAAATGATGAACATACTGCACATTTATTTGTTAGCAAAGAACATTGAGTGTATTTTTAATGGATGTTAAGTGAGTAACATGCAAATGTAGAAAATCTCAGTGAGCGCAAAAACTTTTGACAAGTAGTGTACGTCTTGCCTGAAAGCTTTCTGCAAACCTAATTCCTGAGCTATTTGACTAAGAAGCTTCCTCGAGGTAGGAATCCCAGTATCTCTGCTCTCGGCCAATCAGATTCCCTTCTGTTTTGGAAGATCTCACCTTCTATCGGCTGTTTATCATTTCAGGGTTAAAATGGCCAATACATCACTCAGCACTTAAACAGCTCGAACTGCATCAAAGTCAAGAGCAAAGTTGCCTTTCAAAAAGCTTATTAATGTTACATTCTATTCAAAGGTTCCATTCAGAGTGACATTCATACAAAACTCAGTGCGTGTCTGTAGCAACAGAGTAACCCCTGGCTGGTAACACTATAGTTAATACTACTAGAAAATTAACATGTATTTGAAGCACCACAGGCCTGGTTCAATGCTGCATATTCCGCGCGACAACAGAACTGTCCGTCCCAATAGCATTAATAATACCATTCCCCTCTGCACTGAGGTCGGCACAAAATCTATAATTAAAGATTTTTTTTAAAAGAATGCAGCTGCAGCTTCTCCTGGGACTACAATAAAGTTAATAACTATTCAGCGCTTGTATGCTAAGCGATTTGCAGCATTTTAGAATTTCACATTTTCTCATTCATACTGCAGGATGTTGACTGGTGCAATTTAGATACCGAGTTTGCAATGCGGCCACCTAGAATTCAGAGGGAATCTTCTGGAAATGAAGTGACTGTCTGCCCCGCCACTGATAGCTACATCTCCAGACCCTGTGTCCTTCAGGTTCTCATACCTCAAACCAAGAAAAAAAAAGGAAATTAATGTTTTGTCTTCAGTGGTGGGAAAAAAAAGCTCATTCAGTTTTTTAAACCTAAGAGGAGTTTCTTCAAAGGGCATTAATCTGTCACCTGACACCTGCCTCATTTCTCGATGGTGCCTCTTGGAGAAAAGGTATGGGATTATCCTGCCTGCTATTCCACTCAACAGTCTGCAGTATGTTTTGCCCTGTAATAAAGTGACACTCTTATGATGTAGAAATAGCCATTCCTTCACTGTGGCATGATTTAAAATGATGAAAGGACAGCCATTAAATCAGAGCTAATTCTTAGCAGGTGTGTATGTGACAGTTAATCCTAGAAATGGATTGGTGTGGTTTATTCTGTTGGAAGGCCATCTAAGAAACACGCACTAGTAGCATAATACTTCTGTTCACATGACTGGCTGAATACATTTTTATAAACATTAACTGTATTTTAAAAAAACTTTGGTCGTATCTGCAAATCATCATTGTGTAGGTTGCAAATCAAGGGCAATCAGTGACAGAAAAACCTCGTGAAAAATGACTTTTCATTTCACATAACTAAATGACAATCACAATCGCAGCTACAATTCATATTACAGATTCGTGTTATGTTGAATGCCAGATAATCAATACTTAGATATACTAGTTTTCAAAGTAAAATGAGGCAACAGAACCAAACGCAGAAGGCCCAAAGACTCTGTCCGCGGACCACGAAATTATTCAATGTGTCACGAGGCCTAAAAAATCACGACAGCATTTTGTCAAACAGGCACAAATTGAATCAGCAAAGAGGCGCAGTGGTGACACTGACCCCGACCGGGACAGAGACACTTAATAGCACAGCTGTTAAACAGCAGCTTCAACAATTATCACAGATCCAAATCTGTACCTCTGTGACCCAACCGAGCACAAATTGTACGTCGTGAGTTTCACAAAGCTGGAATTTATGCAGGGATGGCATTTCGGAGCGGCTTGTTTCAAAGGCCAGTGCGCACAGGCGTATAACCAGGTGCGAGGAACACGCAGTCTGGACAATAGCCTGATGAGTCATCTTACGGCCTGTTTTTCTACATGCAGATTGGTTTATGTTTGGAGAAAACCCACAAATGTCTTCAACGAGTGATGGAGAGGTTCCGTAACAGGATGGACAGAAACCATCAGGTCTGAAGATTGCTCTATATGGCCAGATAACAACCATGGAATAGGAGACTATTGTATAGGAGCAGCTGAACTCTGTGGTGCAAACATTGTTACGTCGTGATGTTCCCTTGTTCCAAGATGATAATGTCCCCTTGCACACTGTGAAACAAATTAAAGGGGAGCTTCATAAACACCAGGATGAAACATCTACCACAACCTCCTTCAACTGCAAAAAGCAAAGCACGATTCTACCAGCGTCAGCTCTCAAAAGCTGAAGGCTTCTTATAAAGGAATGTTCCAGTATCCCAATGCAAACTGTTCAGGATTTGTATGACAGCTTTCCAAGAGGAATTGTTTCTAAAAAGCTGTTCTGAAAGTGTAGCTCTATTCCTTATTGGAACATCACATGACTGTTTGGTGTTTCCGAAATACAGGCTATTTAGACATAAGAATGATGTCATTGTAATTGTCATGACCTACTCATCCGATCCTCGTGTGCGCCACGCCCCCTCATTACCTACGTGCGCTACCCCGATTGTGGTCACCTGTTTCCTGCTATTTTCGGCTTGTCCTGTGTATTTAGTCTGCGTCTGAGCCCGCTTTCCTTGCCTGTCAGCCTCGTCCTTCCCAGCTTCCTGCCTGTTCACTACCCGTGGTCATAACAGTAATTCCAGTCTTTTATCTTTGTGTTATGATTTTCACCGTCAAAGGTAATTGTAACTGGGTAACAAGATTATCTAGTCTTTATGTGCAAATTGCCAGCAGTTTCTGCTATTTCTAAACCGTATATTTTTGTTGTCTTTTGTACTTTGAAAATTGCATATTTAAATAAAATAGGTGGCAAGCCGGGTTTTGGTAGTATTTTGAGTCTACTCGCAATACGATTTGCTAAAAAAAATTAAGTATAGTTAAATTGATATTTTGTACATTTACAATGTCTTTGTTTTATCAAAGAGGTCTTGAAGGTTATACATCCTGAAATATTTTATAGCAATGGAGTACATGACGAGAGATAATGTGCAACTGACCATATCGTGCCTGAGTAATAATCTCTGTGGCTTCTTCATGGTACTCATGCTGCTATCTTTCATTGTCACTTTTCTGTCCCTCTTGCTCATACACCTTCCCTGTCTCCTGCCCCCTTCTGGAGTGAACCAATAGCAGGTTTGGATACAAACAACACACAACAACTTAAGGCAAGACAGGGGATTGACGATGAAGATGGTGCTGAACCCAGGAACTGGAAAAAGATCTCAGGTACGACAGGAAGTTGGTTTGCCAAGAGGATGATGGCAGGAGATGTCTCCCGGCTACAGATCTCCAGGTGACCTTCTCTTGACGTCTTGTTTATGTCGGTTTATTACCCGTAACAAATCTACGAGGGGCCTCTGAAAGGGTTGGCTGTTGCACACTATAGCATCATCCTGCGAATTACGCAGGGTCCTTTGCTGCAGCAAGATCTTACACAGTTTGTTGTATTTGTGTTAGATACTCCAGTAGCTAACTCGAAATGCCCTAGGCGTGCAATCTAGTCCACTTGCAAAAAAAGATACGATCGTTCACTGGGGTCTCTGCCTGCTGAACAAGTAACAAAAACAAAAAAAAAAAACAAAAAAAACAATAAAATGATGGAAAAGCATAAGCGGAGATAGACAAGAATAATTTACATTTTTTGAGTGCAGGGATCATTGACTACTCATGAATTAGGTAGAGGGCGGCCTGGTACTCAGCCACTCAACACAGAGGATAGGTTTGTGGAGTGTGTGTGAATTATTCAAGCTTAGCTCACTTAAATCATTTACATCGGGCAAAGGGAGAACAGTTCAAATACTTATATAAAATCGCCCCATAAAATCAATACATGGATCAGTATATAGCTCCTTGTTTAGATGCTTTTTCTCCAGTGTTGTGCTAATGAGATTTTGACACAACTCCTAATTATTCAATAGGGAGTTGCACATAATTGCTAAATTATATAAAAGCTATAAATATTCTACACCTTTCAGGGAAGTGAAAGAGTAGTTAATTCATTACTTCCACTCAATGTAGGGGTGCACTGAAAAGGCATCAATTACACAGAGAGAAACCCCACTTGTTTCGTTCACTTCCTGTGAAACTCAGCTTGATCGGTTCATTTGAGCCATATTTGTTGCTTTGCGTGCCTGTGCGTGTAAGACCGTGTTTATTTTGCCCGCTAAGAATCCCTGTGTTCCCTGTGCGAAATGGTACCTGAATTTAAAAACACCCATTTTTGTCCTGCCTCAGCTATATGTGACCCCAACAGGCCACAAAGTCTCTGTGGCGCTCCGCTGACAAAAGAAGATACAACGTAACAGGCAAATTAGCACAATGGAAGTAAGTCTTTTAGAGCTTGGTTTCCACAATGCGGTATTAGGGGAAAATTGGCAGACCGTTCAGCATGTAAACACCAAAATGAAGCAGGTGGGTAAATAAACTAGAGACGTAGGTAAACGTGTCGTTCACAGGAAGTGCAAATATTTCCCTGTCCAAAGGCAATGAGATGCATATTTATTAATTAATGAGTATAGATTCTATCGCGGAATGGGAAAGCAAAAAATGAACAGTGTGTAATATAGAGTGGCAGTCAAAAGTTTGGACACGCCAAGCCTCCGACCTAAGAGAGCGATACGGTCGCATCACATGACCTGGCCGCCTGGCCAAAACACAGCAGAAATGGTTTTTGGAGGAGTTTGACCGGAGGGTGACGGAGAAGCGGACGATGCCATCAGCAAATGTGTGAAAGCATCCCAGGAGAGGCCGCCTCATGCAATGGGCATAGAGGAGACAGAAGGGTCAGCAAGTGCCTGGAGCAATTCAGGTTAATGGCCTTGCTCAGGAGCCCAATGGTGGGATCGCCCACGGGATTTGACCTGACAACCTTCTGAGTCTCAACCCATAGTGTCAGTGCATAATTCCTTTGATGTTTTTTTATAGTTCTAATGTCTTATTATTCTAATACAAGGAAACAAGCCTACACACTGCCGAGGGATCCGGGAAGAGAAGTCGGGGTAGGGAAATGAACCGTAAGAACTTCTCAAGCACACTTATTCAACCCTAACAGACAATTATACGCCAGGGTGGATACCAACAGTGCAGAGCCAAAAGTTAGGAAGAGACCCCTCTCCCATATTAAATTAGAATTCCATTATGTCCCCATCAGAGATTAAACAAAAAAGTGTGGTGCCAATAGCTGGGATTTCCTGAATCACAGAAGTATTCTGGCATGTAGGAACGCACGGCTTGGGAAAATATGTTAATCTTTCATGAGATGTTAAACCGTCGGGGCCCCTCTGTGCATTGGCGTGCAGAATTCAAAATGTTTTCTTCTCTAGCACCTGGACAGCAGATGTTTCAAAGCTTCCATTCTTCCCACTAAAACGAATCCCGGTCCTTTGAGCCGGAGGTTTTACCGTTTTCCGGACATTCCGCTAATCGCGCGGAGCCCTGTGAGGGAAGGGACGGCGCACATGCAAGCAAGTTTGTTATCCCCATGGCGAGAAATGGAAGAGCTTCTCCCAGAAGCCCCCCAGTGTACGGCCCCTCCAAAAGGTCACCGTGACCTTTCACCCCTCGTGTAAAATCCAGCTATGAGGAAATAATGGGTGAGCAGAAGTGAAAACCTCTATGGGCCACCAGGCTCCAGGGCAATGGGCTGTCAAAGGAGCTACGGAGGCCACCAATCGTGTCTCAGACACCATTACTGTACGTTATGCAAATTGTATGAGATACATCTCGAGCGCCTTTGAAGCTGGGATTTGTATTCCATGAGAATCAGGCCGTCATTTCTGCCAATTTGACATGTCCAGTTCAGGATGGAGAACTGCAAAATAACGCATCTCAGAAACCACTGGAGGGCTTATTTCCCAGTAAGGAGATATTTCACATATCCCAGATTCATTTTCTTCAAATGCACCAAATCCAGACATAATCTCTCCTTTTCGTAAATTCTGTCCAAGTTCAGAATTAGTGTGGATTAGTTTATCATAAACATCTGCACAGAAAAATGTGCCACATCATTTTAGAATATTATCGATTTTTGCATGTGAATTAATCAGACAGCCGTCGGTTAATGGAGAAATTCCTTTCTGCTTCCTCTTGTAATTTCAGATTGCAGAAGGTTGCTCTTTTTTATAAACCATAATATCTTATTATATGCAACAGTGTAAAAGCATAATGTGATTAGAGTGCCATTTAAACCCATAATACATACTCACCATGTGAGCCTAGTTAAAAATTAGTATTTTAAAGTAAAACAATCCCTAAGGGAGATAATGTAGGTTTAACAAAAGGAAATTCAAAAGCCCAGCTAAAAGACCAGAACAGCCAGATTGTTACCTTATCTGTAAAAAAAAATTTGCATAGTTTTATAGATAATTGCAGAAAGATAGTGTTTTTACATTGTTATTTCAATGAATGACATTTTAAATATTTTTTGCTTGCATATTTTGTCATGGCAATTGAGGAAGTCTTGACCACCACAGTCAAGCCTGCAATGGTGAGTAAGGCACCAAAATGGAATCTCCTAGAATGTCATTAAATCCATGTCTGCTGAATGAATGCCATTATCTGTCACTGTTAAGGACTGAGCCGTCTAATTAGTGCTGTAGAAAGGACCAGCATCGAAGGCATCTCACTGGGGGTTTAATGGTAGGGGCTGAGTTAGGAATTCTCCTCCAAACAGAAAGATCTGGAATCATGATCGAAAGTCACAAGGGTGGAAATGACTAAGAAGCCTGGTCTGAAAGACTGCATGTGGACGTGTTGGCAGCAGGCCACAGTCTCCTCCGCCACCACGTCTCCAAGGATGGGCAAACACGCCACGTTTTAGGCAGTAATTCCCAGAAGCTGCAGATGACATGGGAAACACTGCTACAGTGGTGTGACATCATCAAAAAGCGCCCCTTTACCTGATATCAGATTAACAACTTCGTTGCATTGGTTTAAATGTGATGAAACACAAATGGGCAGGAAATAAAGTGTTCACAGTTACATAAACTAACAACTTGAGTCAAAAAAATCTATAGAAAAAAACATGCCATGGAAAAAAAAAGTTGTAGTCTTTGTGCCATTAAATACCCAGACAGCTTTCCAAAGATTAATTTGGTTAATAATATTTAGAAACACTGAAAGAGACACCAATTAACTGAATACCTTCTCATCATCAGGCTTAAAGTCTAGAGCAGTAAATCAACCCAGTTAGTGAAAACAAAGACCTTCAGCATTACAGGCAACTACCTACCTACCTTAGAGAGAAGCATTATTGCATTATTTCGTATTCCATCACAGCAGAGCGTTTACGGACTGCGATTCTGAAAGGGGAGGTAGGGTGCAAAGGCTGCGGTGAATGAATTACACGATCGACAATCTGCTCCTTGTCCAGAAGACGTTCAGGCAGGGCACCGTGTTGGGAACGCCAGCAAGCTTCTTCTAGTCTTATTGAGAAGGTCTTCTGCTGTTCTTCTGAGCTGGTCTGGGAGAAAGCTCTTACTTATTTATTGTCCTGTCTGCGCTTTGATGGTGGCGGGCGTGCCCTTTTGGAGACGCGGAGCTCATCCAGAGGGATACATTTTGTGGCTACTGTCAGAGAAGAAAACAGTTTCCACACCATATTATTTATTGATATACTTATTTTGCTGCTTTTGAGATCTGTACAGATAAATAAAAAAAACAGAGGTTTATAAACACATTATTTAAAACGTATCTTGCCTTAGGTACTATGGCCTTTCCATTCCTCTAAATGATTGTTTCCTACACGAACTCATATCATGCTGCAGGATACTTCAGTAAAAGCAGGCAAGCAAAGGAATTGTGCTATATGCAAGCATTTTCCACACCAGAACTCATCAGGCAGCATTAATTACATTTCAAAGTCATAATAATAATTTGCATCAGTTCTTTTGCTTCTTAGAAGCTGTAAGACGTGTCAGGCAATCGCTGGCTCTCTGCGGTAGGTGATCTGAGCTTCTGACTCGGGAGTGGGGGGTGTTAGATTGTCCCTCAGTTTGGTTTGAGGTAGTAATGTTTAACTTTGCTTACCAGGGTGGCAGAAATTCATTATCTACTGCCTTCCCGCTATTGCTTCCCAGGTGAGACCCGATAGGTCAATATCTGTGATTGACAGACTATAACTTCCACCTGGAAAAATACTTTCATTGCATTAAATCTAATCTAATATTGCATTTTCTCAAACCATTCGTCCAGTGCAGGATCTGAGTGGGCCTGTAACCTGTCCCATTAAGCACAGGACACAGAAATCCTGGATATATACAATAAGACCAATGCAGACACACTGAGATACCTAAATGTGATATCTTTGAATCTTGTGCATAAACTCATCTATCCACTCATCCATTTTATGTAACCACTTATCCTATTCGGGGTCACGCATAAACCCACAGAATCCTAACTCACAGTTAAAACAGGACTCAAACTCACAACCATACAGTTGCAAGAACACAGCACTACCCGCTACCATTTGCTTGGTTTTGGACCCACACATCTACTACAGTACTGCCAGTTGGTTTGGATGCTAAGCGCTACTGTTTTTATGACATCGACTAAGAGGCCCTTGTGAAACAGAGTTCCCAGAAGGCTCTTTGAAATTCACATCAGACCCATCTCACCAGACTACTGCTATGCCCGAAACATTAAACATTAAGAGGCTGTCACAGTCAAAATCATAAAAGTACTATTTTATAACATGTCTGACTCTTAAAAACATGTTTGTTTACGAGATTTACATGCACTTAAGCCTCTTCACAGGATACAACAGAATTTAAAATTTGGTTAAAGGCTATAGTTTGCATCTGTGGGATTAATTTAGTATTTATTTGAGCCCTGCAGTATTAAATTAACAAGAAGAAAAGTTGAAGATTGCACAACTGACTGTGCATCTCATCACTAGAATCTGGCAACAGAAGCATGAAAAGATTAATTTTCCTGTTTATACAGCAGAAAAGTGTAAATAATATCAGTAAAGTAAATACAGACTCCATCTGGAAAGTTATGACCCTTTTTAATAACTTACAGTGATCTCTTGCCCGATCATGTAAGTCTCACTTTAGCTATGAAAATCTATCCAACAGCTGGAAGGATTATATCCCTCAGAGAAAGGAAATTATTGTTTTTATTAACTATCAAAATTACAACCTTTCCTTTCACATGAGCAGGTCTTAAATTATAATCAGGTCAGGTGTTTCAGGAAAGTGAAAATATCGTAATCTTGTCCTACTTAAAAATAAATCTTGATCTGCACTGACTACTGTGCAGCTATATTAATTGACATTATATTATAGCATTCTTAAGCCACACCTTTACAGCCTTACATGTTTACACATCTTTTAACTTCAAGTTAAGTTCCTGAAAAAAGGTAAAACATTTAAAATTAACGTGCACTTGTGGTTTCTGGTGTCTGATGTCATCCTGAGGTCATCGATGCTAAATAACCTTTGAGTGGAATAAATAATTCCACTCAAAGTCAGAGCACATCCAAAGGGCTTCTTGCAAGGACCCCAGAAGCCTTCTTTTAGCTCAGTGTGAGCCACT
>JABFEB020000041.1:11407970-11434793 GCA_019775895.2 Stomatorhinus ivindoensis
ACAAGCCAGGAGGGTTTAAATTGGCCCAGTGTTTCCATTCAGTGGCACTAGGAACACAAATAAAAACCCTATCAGCCAGTGTGCTGGGGTGGATGTTTCGCTCCAGATTTCTGGTCACGGCGTTGGGCTCATGATAAAAAGAAGCGGCCAGGGAGCATCAGCTCTGGAACCTTCTGTAGCCAAACCTTCCAGAATGATCTGTAACATTATAAAACAACTGAATAACCCCAAAACATGTCAAGCACACAGTACCGGTCCAAGCTGATCTGGCGCCCCCTGTCTGGGGGAAAGTGAAGTCGCCTCTAGGACGGGCCAGTATTTCAAGTACACATACATCGTGCTGTACATGCCTACACTGAAATGATTCCAGTGTACAAGTGGCTCACTTTGCCGTCACAAGTGCATTCCCGGCACTGTGAAATCCCCGACGGCGGTGCGGACCGGACAGCCTGTCCGTCATTTAAGGCGCTGAGTGCCTGTCACGCTTCTCTACAGCCTCGGCGCGTCCCCGAAACAGCAATTACGCCGGGTATTAAATTATGGAAGCCGCCGCAATCAAATCCTCATCTTTCCTGACTGCGAGATTCATCTCCCCGGCTACCGGCGGCCCAGTTTAGGGAGCGTTTTGATTCAGATTTATGGGAGCATAAATACATTTGGTTCTGTGAAGGCGGGGTTTATTAATCTTTGGGGGAACAGACAGATCGCGATAGAAAATAGCAATGCATGCTGTCCCTCCGCATAGCCAAAGTAGGGAGGAGCCTATTAACACTATGTTACTCTGATGGGCTCTTGTGTACTTCGGTACTATAAATAACACATCAAAAGCTTCTGCTCTCCATCTGTGGCTCTGTGTTCTGGCCTCTGCTTCTGTTCTCGGACCATTGGCTCAGTCCTTGTTTATTGTGGTCAGTGGCTGCCAGTTCTCATGCATCTGCTGTGACACTCAGGCTTTCAAACTCTCAAATTTTTTATGATGTCGTTTCACGAATGTCCAAAGCCATACACAGGGGGCGGGGCCACTGGCCCAAATTGAAAGCGGATTGGTCCTAAGAGTGCCCCCTCCTTGTCACTCAGCAATTCAAAACATTGGTTAGTTATAAGGTTGGCCCCTCTGTATAAATTTTGGCCCCCACCTTAAAATATCCTAGAATTGCCAATGCAAATAGTTAAAAACTGATGAATTATGTTTTTTTTTGTCTCTAAAGAAGCTGAACTATGATGGCTATACTTATGAAAACTTCTAATATTTTTATTATTGATAATGTGAAAAGAGCCCTTCTGAAACCACAAAAACAACTAATTTTATCCAAAAAAAACATAAATAAACAAACAGCTCATAGTCACAGGCGTGATTCTCTCCTGAGTGTCAGATCTGTGTTATTTAATGACCGACCTCCATCCGTTAAAATGAAGCACTATCATTAGAGCTACAGTGATAATTGCAGCCAGTGGCTGCTTTCAGTTCTAAGATGGAGGTGTGCATTTCCCTCTCTGCTGTTCCCCGTGTGGGGGTGGGTCACCAGACTGCCGTCACACAGCAGCGGTCTCTCGCCAGGCAAAAACGGCACCCTTTGTATCCCAGCCGTACGTGGGCTGATCTTCGGAAGCTGCGAAGCTCAGACCAATGAACCTGGAGGTAAATCGGAGAACGTTCGCCGTGGCCAACACCAACAAAGGTAGCAATGGCTTCCATTAGGTCACGATACTCTGACTGCAACGGAGCATCGGACAATATGTGAGACAAGGTGGGTGAGATAGCTATGACAGTCACTAACAGAGATTCTGAACCAATAAGTACCCAGTGGGAGTCAGAATCATACTTAATACCTGCCAAGGTATAATGATCCCACCCACCTGACAGTGACGGAACCTCATTCCCCTTATCTGTACGCTGGGGTCGAACTGGTTGGCCATCTCCGCCTTTATCATTATGAGTCAGTTTCTCACAGTATGGTTATTATCACCAAGATATATTAAGTTTTATGCATAAATTATATGGACAAATCTATCAGGCTTTGTCAGTAGTGAACAGTGTGTTTTCCTTTAAGAAGTAGAATCTTTACATTCAAATTAACATTACAAACAGAATAAAGAATTTGGAGCTTCGTATAAGATTTTACCTTTTGATTAATTCAAGAACAGCACAGCAGTGCTGGTCTGAAAAACCTGATAATCCACGCCAGTGTGTCAGAGATATTATACTTCCATGCATTCAGACTAATCTCATTCTTAAAAACACTTAAAATCCACCCTATTTCAGCACCATTTCCCAAATGACTTGACATTTGGAAAATATAAAGTATAGGGGTAAGAAATGAAATGTGTAATATTTGCAAGCCAATTAGTCTCATTAGAATGCATTTTACTTTCATTCTTTCCCTTCCTGGCAACAACAAAGGCATCAGTGAGGACCCAATTAAAGCAATATTTGCCAATTAGAATTTTAATCTCCTCAGATGCCAATAATGTTAATATAATTTCATGTCAAGAAAATTTAATTTAAGCTGTCAGTTAGAGGACTCCGGTTTCCTGGCAAAATATTCAGTTTTGTCAACTGTTAGATTCAGATGGATGACCGGAGTAAAGGGTTCTGTGTAATTAAAAGACACACAAAACACACATAGACTGACAGTACATCGCTCAGCCTCTTCACAGGTATAGAAACACACTCAGCCTCCACTTCATTACAAAACTCCCTCCTCAACACTGTTATTTTCATACTTGAGGTCTTCAGTTTAGTTTTAACAAGTCCTGCCACTCTCCTCTGCCATCTCTGATTAACAAGGTGCTTTTGACCACAGAACTGCCACTGACTGGATGTTTGTTGTTTTTGTTTTTCGCACCACTCTCTGCAAACTATAGACACTGAAGAGCAGGAGAGTCCCAGGATGGCGGCTGTATCCGCGATGCGGGAAAAACAGGATCTGGCATCGACAGTTATACCGCGTTCAAGACCACAGAGATCACACGTATTGTCCATCTTAAACTGTGTCGCACAGCAGCTGAACCTCTCGACTGTCTCTGTGCCGCATGTTTTGAATCACAGCCGCGTGACCGATCATGCATTATTCAGTGTTATTGATATATTCGATCCGGGGCTGATCTTGCTATATCCTAACTATTACAGCTGTGTTTTATGAACTGTGATTAGGATGTGACCAGTAACTCTGTCATACTTCAAAGACCATTTGTGTTTTCGCCGTGGGCGAAGCCGGCACGACGAAAATAAAAGCGCAAACGCTGATCAATCACAACCCATCTCTCCGTCCTTCGCTCTACAGATCGACCTCTGCGCAAAAAAAAAGCCAACAGCCTATGTTCAGGATGCTGAATCTCAACTGAAGACCTACTACTACAGTTTAGTTTACCAGCAGCTTAACACATAACACGCCGCAACTATGGCTGCTGGTGCTGCTGTACATTCCATTCTGATCTACTGTGTTGGTCCATTAATGACTCGATGCATGTTCTGACCACCCAGCCTCTCTGCCTTCCATCCCACATGCCTGGGATGGGCACCATCTGAACTGGAGTCCTGGTTTAGTCCCATGGTGGGGTGACACCTTGGATGTGACTTCGGTAACATCGTGGATGCAGCCTTCACTCTGCCACCCTACACAGGCCGGCATGGACGGCAGACTGATAGATGGACTTTGGCTTTGACCATGACACAGTTTACATCTTGCTTTTAGCAAACTAGTCTCTTTCTTTCTTTTGCTATAATGCATGCCCGGGGGGGGGGGGGGGCGTTGACCTTGGACCACCCCCAGAGGGTTTTTTTCTCCCTACTTGGGAGTTTTCGTTTCCTTGTCTTCCATTTTCCCTGCACGTCAATTATTCTGTATGAAATGATGCAAGAATTTATTACAACACATTCATTTAATGCACCTTGGGGTGACTCCGCAGCGAAAGGCGCTATATAAAAATACATTGATTCTAATTGAATAGCTTCCCCTCTGTCTTCCCTCCCCCTGAAAATTATAGAGGATTTGTTTGCACTCCGTACTTTGCCTCAAATTCTGTCTGTAGCACTGTAATGCCTATCCTGTCTTGAATGTTGCGGCAAGAGTTTGGGAGGAATGGCATTTCATTTTACGGTGTATCACACATGGCAGTCACGACAGTAAAGCTCCACTTACTTGAGTTATCCTCCAGTGGACATATTGATTCAGACATTCCTATTTGTACCATCTCCATTGTGACAAAGGTATAGTGCTTCTTCAGCTCCTAGTGCTGGAGCATAAAAGCCCCTTTTTCATCCGCAGACCATTTTCTGCTAACCGATTGCTCTCCCACACATCTTTGCTCTGCCCCCCCCCTCCCCCCCCATCATACCTTATTGAAGATTTCAGTGTTTGAAAGGCTGATCTATCGCTGTGTGTATGAGAACACACAGAGCGACTCTGAAATACCACCTATAATCTTTTCTCCCGCCGCCGTGAATCCTCACAGCACGAAGACCTCGCGTTCTCCCTTCCATAGCCAACTGAGAATTCCCTCTATCTGGGCCGCAGTCACACAGGGCGTGTCATCTGAGACTTCAATAACCCAGCTAGCTTGTGATCATGTCTCAGAAAACACAACAGGGACTGATGCTGACTGCTGCACATGGGGGTGTGCCTTTTTAAATATCTCCCACGGCCCCTGATAATATTCTAGGCTATTCTGAACTCACATGACGAATGCCCTCCTGAGGCGATAGCCCAAATCATCATGTGCGAGCGTCTCAGCCACTTTTGCTGCAGTATCAAAATTCACAACATACGAGCTATAATCGATGTCATACCTCTCAGTTGGGTAAAAGCTCTCGCTGTCCTGAGTAATAATCTTTCCCTTGCAGTCCAGCTTTTTAGTATGCGCTACAAGGGGCCCTGACATCTGCTGTCAGTTTGTTAAATAAAACTAAGGTTAAGATCGGCTTATCAAGTTCTTTGGGCTAAGATGCCAGACACACTTTACATTTTACTCTGTTTAGAAGATGCAGTCACTGTTTCTTGATCGATCAGTCAATCAATTAGCACAGCGAGGCCCAGTTACTATTAAGGTGCTGAGCTGTTCAAAGGAAACTTAGACAGCAACTATTTACACTTTGCTTTTCGGAGTTTGATTTAGTTATACTGAAACATAGCAAGCTGAATAACCCATTAAAGGCGCCAAAGCCAGGATCTCCCCTACAAATCAACCCATGATGTTTCGGTTCGAAAACGGATCAATATGGAATCTTTGTCATGTGGTTTAAAATTGTATCTAAAAGCTCGATCTACTTGTGACCAGCAGGATATGAGAACGCAACACGCTCTATAAAGGACAGAATTCACTGTGTAGCTGGGCCACAACCTTGCACAGTGGCCAGACCTGCCTGCACCGGCACTCTCATTTTTTTCTAAATCTTTTTCTGCTAAACAAGTTTGAAGCAAAGTTTACACAATTTAAAGCAGGCAGAGCAAAGCAGAGTTTAGCATGAGACACACACGAGCTACAATGGTTCCTTTGCAGTGAAAGCATATTATTCACAGCATCTAATTTTCAGTCTGTATTATCATAGATTCTGAACTCTGTATATCTGATTGCCAGGAATCTTATCTAGTTTAAGGCTAGGCTACAGTCTGAACACCCGGGGAGAACAAGAAAACATTAATCTCCAATAAAATCTGCTTTTTTTAAGCTTCCTGTTAACATTCAAGATTCAATCTGGGCTTAAGATTTAATACCCAAGGAAAAAGCTTCATCATAGGTCAAAGAAATGAAATCCCTTAAGGGACTAGGTCACTTATATTGCTGTTGTTCACATTAAGCGCGGCGATTCAGAGTCATTATTACTCACAGAAGGTCAGTCGGCCTTGTCACTTTTCATAGTGGTTATTCTCTCTGCAGCACGATGCCCTGTTTTCATTCTTTGAAATGTCTGCCTGCATTCTGTTAGGTATGAGGTCCACTTCAAAACAGCTTGACAGGAGATGGGAATAACTGAGAGTCTGAAGACCCCAAAATAGATGTTTGTTAAACTGTCAGAAGGGGTATTAATCATTGCAACTATCATATTGTGCATTGGTTGACTTCATAGTGTGTGTGCGTGTGTGAATTATGTTTATTTTACATTGTGGGGAACAAATATTCCACACAATGTAATAAAAACCTGTTATTGTGATGCTGTGACCTGTAAACACAAGCAAAAAACTTAGTTTTGTTAATGATGATTAAGGTTAGGGCTGGGAAGGGGTTAAAGTCATCCTTTTGGGATTAGAATCTTCATAGAAATGAATGGAGAGTCCCCACAAAGACATATTTACAAACCTATATAAAAATTACATGCGTGTATTCACACACACGCACACCCACACACATATATATATTTTCCAGGTTCTTCTGTCTAGGATGTCAAGGTTATTATATTGGGCAGCTGAACAAGGTACGTTTGTATTCATGTGGACAGATGGGATCAGGAGAGACATTCAGCATTAATCGTCACACCGCTGTCACCTGCAGGTTAGACGTGTGTGTGCCCCGCTTCAATTGTGTCCCTCTGTTCCAGGAAAATGTCAGGAAAATATCAGTTGTATTGTACAGCTCTGTTTGTGCGATTCTAGAAGGTTCACAAAAGGACACTTTGTTTGCTGTAGAAATAACCTTATTGTGGGGAAGGTGCCGTTTCAAATCTTTGCATTTAGCATGAAATTGGAACCCCCCCCTCAATGGTTCGACCTTTAAAGGGGAATAACCATGTTGATACACACATTTGCAGGGTGGTGTGCAGCTCAATGTGTTAGGGCATGAATGGAACGTGACGGAATCAAACCCCAAGGCCCAAAGAGTAACGCTGCCATTGGGCCCCAGAGCAAGACCCTTAACCACACACTGGCTAACCCTACACTCTGACCCCTGAGCTTAGTCCCACCTGTATGCGTGTCTCTTAGAGAGCAAGACGGGTTAGTCAAACAGAGACTGGTTAAAGCATCACTATTCGATTATATTTGTTTGCCATCAGTGCTTGGGTCCATTCAGTGCAGGGAAGTGCCAACATTTCAGTTAGCAGCATAGTCGAAGGAACCTGCAGAGCTTCAGAGCTGTAGGAGCCTCGGTGCAAGATTGTTCCACTCCTCAATAAATAGAGCTGCTTCTGGTTAAAAGCGACCCACAAACTGCTTCTCATAATGGTTTCCATGAATGCGGCCTCATGTCTGAAAGGTCTACAACAGATCCCTGTAAGCTACTTTATTCCATTACTTGCACACCAGATTGTACTGAATAACTGATTGATAGGCAGCTATCTAAATTCGAAAAATGTGTACAGGCTGGGACTGAGGAGTGGATTTTGGGAACCGCTGTGCACCGCTGATGCGTGAGGTTGGGCAGTTGGACAGTTTAAACGATCTTATCACACCACACTTCGCGTTGGCTCTATCTCGCCAAGCATCTTCAATATCCGTCACTGCTAACACGCATCATAGCCCCTGTCTTTCTCCTTTATCGCCTTTTTTTCCCCTTGGTCTGTCGTTACCCTGGACAGTCGATTTTTTCATTGGTCGAAATCCAGAAAATCGGGAATTTATTTGTATCTTCAGAAGTAGAACTAAGCCCAGAAAATTCTTCAGTTTCTCTTGCATATTTTTTACTTTTTCAGTTACCTGTCAGATGCTGTATGGACTGACTGGTCACACTGGTCAGAGCCCAATGCAATGAACAGTGGACTCCAGCTTTGAGCCACATCCCAGTGAACAACTTCACAGCCCAGTTAGAGCAAAAAGCAAACCACAGGAAGACGGTCTTACCCTTCCGGCGGGCCGTACCAGTTTCAGCCCATGTGGATCCCTAGACAAGCTTAACCACTGGTGAAGGTATCTGGGACTGGAGATCGCTAAGTCGGCGCGCCAGCAGAAGATGGTTCCCTAGGCAGCCGTCAGTTGCCTAATGGCTTGACCGGCGCTGCTTTCAGGGCAGTGGACCCGTGTGAGATTGACCTTCCAGCATTCCGTTAGCGTCCACCATGGTCGCACCATGATCACATGTTTGCCCCAAAGGGCAGATGACTACAAAGCTTGCTGAGCAAAATGGGACACGAACGAATAGCTGCCAGTTAGGAATGGGGGGGTCATGGCGGCAGGGGGGGTCAGCGCTGCGTGATGACTGACGCGTGTGTCGGTGTGCCTTTTGTGTCGAGCAACAGACTGCATGCTGGTCATGGGCTGGTGAGACGACTTTGTATTTGAAAGGATTTACTCTCCTGATCCACCATCCGCCTGGAACCGCTTATCCAGTGTGGGGTTCTGGTGAAGACACTGAACAGGGGCTTTTTAATGGCGTGTTCTATTTGAACCGGGAACTATTTCCTAGTTTCAAATTCCAACTCTAACGTCCCCTGAACTCTGAGTTTCAGAAAGTCGGAGGAACCTCTACAACCCCAGCCTCAGAATTCAAGATGGCTGCACCCTTCATCAAAGAAAGCCGTAGATACATACTGTTTATTAGCACTTGTGTCTTGTTTGTGTCTCATTAAATCGTTCGTACACAGCACTGTCCAGCTGCTATCTGTGGACATGTTGCTACAGTGCACGTGCAAAGTACCTCATAATGTGTTGTTATCCACCGGCTTCGCTAATAATGGCTAATAATGAACCTGGCTGGGTCTGGTATTGCTAAGTGGGCTCCCACCTTGTTGTACTGGACCGTGGATAACTCTGGTGTGACACTTCCAGCCCCCACCTCAGAGGTAAATGGAATACAGCCTAATTCACAGGCGCTGCCAGCAGACACAGTCAGGACGCACTGTGCAAATGAAATACATGCTGATAGCCCCCCAACACCTGACGACAACTGTACCATCAAAGGGAGTAGTGAGGGGCCCTCTGACAACTGAAATAGCCCAGGGGCCTCTGGCCAAGTTGATGTGCCCCTACAGTGTACACCGTGCCGGTGATTGGAAGGTCACTGGATCAAATCCCATGGATGCAAGGGTGTAGGTCTAAGTATGGATGGTAGGGAATTACTGTGCACGTTTGGGGGGATCGGGGATGATTTGGTCCCTTTCAAGGTTGAAACCAAACCTATGTCCTTGTGTGACCAGCTGAATGAGGTCACCAGTGGCCCCTCGAGCAAGGCTCTTTACCCCTACTGCTCCAGGGGTGCTGGATGATTCTGCGCTGTGACCCCCTCCCCCCTCCAGCTAGCTCTAACCTACGTGTGTGTCTGCGCCTCATGGAGAGCAAGATGGGGTAGACAAAAAGACAATTTTCCCACAGGGATGGAAAAAGCATCCATGTCATAAGCAAAAATAATCACGATTCACGTTAATCCAGAAAGACCACCACCAAACACAATCAGAAAAGTCCTGTGTGATATTCATATTCATATTCATATTCAAAACTCAAAATGTACTTGATATCTGGCTGACCAGGCCTGTTTAGAATAAAAGTACACAGTGCATGAACCTAATCCCTTCCCTTTGTGTTCTTAGTGAGGTGAGAATGGTTTCATTTATTCTCCACAGCATATATTTACCGAGTCTCTGCAGACTGAACAAACATAACGGAGTGCTGGTGATCTCTGACGTATCACACATTTAAAACTGTCCAAATTGCATGCCCGGCCTTATTCCATACAAATCGCTTCTCTTAAGGTCTCCTTAGCGTAATGTCTTAGACTGCTTGCTGTCTGAGATAATCTCACAGCCAGCAGATTCCGCTGTGAATAAGGAACGCGGGATGCATGGGAGCCAGCACACCAATGACATCCCCCCACTCCAGCGAGTCCTCGGGCCAAAAATGAGAGGGAGAGAAGCCAATTGGCAGATCAGCGATGATGCAGCCAAGTGATCGGATGTCGGAGCCTTAGAAGACAATGAATACTGCCACCTGGCCAGTGTATCTGAGCACTTGTGCATGGAAGTGACTGAAGCGTTTTGTAAAGATTTCATTCAAGCCAAACTGAAATTGAACACATCAATAAGGCTGAATATTTTGCCAAAGCTCGTTCTCTGTATCATAAGTCCAACAAAGGTTTTCTGCAACTGTTCTGAAATTTGAGAAACTCCTTGATCACAGATCAGACCCCTTCACTAGTAGAGGCATTGGATAATACCACTGCAAATTATACAAGCATACAGAATCAGGTAGCTCTGAAAAGCACACAATAATATAAGGTTTACAGCATCACTGCATTGCAGCCGTCACACGTGAATTAAGGGGGAGCCAGAGAGCCAAGTCATCAGCTGAGCTGGATGGTTCTTGATCTGAAGGGACTGGATATTAGCATTTTTATCAGCTGGAAATCCATACTGCTTCTTTTCTCTGTCTCGGATATCAGGGATCTATTAGCTATCTGGCCCATAGGCTAGGATGAGGCTATTCAAACCGCTCTCCTTGAGGTCCGAGCCCTGCTAAGTTCCCAGCCTTCCTTTACCTGTCAGCCAGGTGTCAAGCCTCTGTGGCCAATCAGAATCAGTAATTATAGAACTAATAACCTGGGAGAACTAAAAACACGGCCTGGATTTGGAATCGAAGTCCAAATTTGAAGAGAGCTGTCCTAGGAGCATCGCGGGTGCTGCACAGGGTCTCCCTAACACGTAAACATTGCGGGTGCTGCACAGGGTCTCCCTAACACGTAAACATCGCGGGTGCTGCACAGGGTCTCCCTAACACGCAAACATCGCGGGTGCTGCACAGGGTCTCCCTAACACGTAAACATCGCGGGTGCCGCAAAAGGGCTGTTTGTTTTGCCCATTTCATGAGACTTTTTCCACCCACAGAGGCAGAACCCTCAGACTGGTGCATTATGGTCATTCATCAACACCGCAACTGGCGAACAGCCTGACTGGAATGAGCAGGAAGACCCTGCTGCCAGCTCGACCTGTGATGTGACTGCGGTGGGTGGACAGATTCACCGTCTGGCCAAAAGGGAATGAAAAGGAACCCTGACAGGATATTCAGATTGGACAGGTTATCCAACCGGTTCTACCTTTCAGTTTATCACTGTTTCTCTCTTAGAGACAACCCCTATATAAATAGTGTTTGAAAAAATGTCATTAATCCACATTCATTCAATGTGAATCTCTAATTGTCCACTTTAAGCCACACAATCAAGCAACCTCATTTCCCAATGCCAAAAGGGCTTTCTGTGCAGCATTAAGCGTTTGCATTCAGATAAGGAAAACGGCTGCGTCATTTTAAATTCTGTTCATTTCTGTGACATGAAACAAACGAGTTTGCGGCTTGACACAAATCAATTTTCAACTGCTTGTAATGGATTCCCTTCATTCCTGTTATCCACGGATCTATTTCGGCAGGAATGCCCTACCTTTGCGTTTGCATTATGCACTACAGAGTAACTCATAATAGAAGAGAATTACACCCACAGAACAATGGGCACACTGTCTTCCCGTCACACCGGCCTGTCGTCGTTCCGTGGGGTTCCACCAGCCTGCTATAGATTCTGCAGTCCCCGTAGATCCCGGTGCATTCCTCCACGGCGTACAGGATGCCTCTCTCTGAGAGAAAAGCTTTAGGTGCAGAGGGTTTAATTTAATTTCATATCTGCGCCTGTGGTCTCCCGGGGGCCACGATTCATTTTGAGCGGCCCGGGTGTTCAGACGAAGCGGAGTAAGCAGAGAAACGGGATTGTGGGAGATGAAACGACGGAAACACCGATGTGATTGCATGACTACGCAACAAAGAAAAGTAACAATAATGACAAACAAAAAACATTAACAGCAACTATAGCAACAACGAAAGTGTCAACTACTAAGCTTAATATAAGCTTGTTTTTTATCCTGTAAAGGTTTTTGAACTTTTATTTTTAATTGGAAGAGTAGTTTTCTTCCTGATTACCAATTTTGTTTTATATCACCATGGTTATTACAGCTAGACAATTATTCTCCAGGATTTAAAAATCGCCAAGCCAGACATCTCGGCAAGTCACCAAAACTGATAACCAACAGGTTTGGCATTTATCCTCCTTGCGTAGATAAAAGCACTTGATGACACGCCCACTAATCGAACTCATAATATTTGCATTTCCGGGTCTTTATCCATATACTTTTCCTGTTTCTAAATAGCTAAACATAATTTAAAAGGCGAATACTGAAGCTGAAAGATACAAAGATTCTCGTAAAAGAACACGTCAATGGACGGCAAGTCGGCGGAAAGTTTTCCAGGTAATTCCAGAGTAATTCCCTGCCAGTTACATACCCCCGCAGCCTTATCTCAGTCTGCCACCAGCGCAGCGGCTCTGGACCCACGCGCGCGGTAATTACAATTCTGCCCACCGGTGTCGCGCGGACCCGCTCCCGCGGCGTGTCGTTTCTGCCGCCTGGGCCCCCGTCTGCTGCAGCTCTTCAACGGTCCAGCTCCATTAGTGCTGCACGGTCAGCTGAGCTCTGATGATGGAGGGGGGTTAGAATCCAGGGCCATTTTTCACCAGGCTCTCTGGGAAGGCAGAAAACCGGTTCGCATCCTAACCAAAAACCAGTTTGACTGACATATTAATGTACAATATATATGAGCCCAGAATGTGCAATCCAGCAAGTTCCATATACTCAATACACAATCCAGCAGGTTCCATATAGAGTCTCAATTTTAAACAGTTAAACTACACATTTTCCCAATACTAGACATTGTAATTATCCTCTGTAACGCAAAACCTTTACTAATGGTAAGATTCCGTTATTTTTGGAAACTGGCAATGCTCAAAAATATCATTTTGTTGTTTCGACCACATAGTGTCTGGTGTATAATTATTAACACTAACATGAGGCCTGATTCTATTAATACGGTTTTGTTCACATAATTCTACGAGCACTTTTTAGCTCCTTTAAAACACTTTACCTGTTATTTGGAAGTACGGCTTTCTAGTCACGGCACCTGCCGTGATATCACGCCTGTAGCATGTTCCTCCGTGTAATAAACAGGCCCCCATCCCCTTCACACGCGTCTCCCACGTCAGACACCATATTTTGAGCACCTTACCATTTTAGATACCAGCCGATTCTGTTACGTTACGTTGGCTAATACTGGATTTTGTCTCTTAAGTTTCAGCACGCTTCCTTTTCAAATATTGAGTATAATGACATCCAAATAGTACTCAGATATCCTATAAACCGCTTTATTTTCAGTGTATACTGTTTTATTTTAACGTATTCTTCTCAATTATCTCAAAAAGGGCATCTGCGATCACACCTTTAATTCATTCTGCATTTTTAAATTAGGAATCGCTTCTGCCCTGTGTTCCAACTCCTCCACGGTCTAATGGACTTGCCATTCAAAGCTCCACAGCTTAAGCTGGAGGAATTGTCTTCGACGCACCGGCTTTTAAGCGTGACTCGAAATGGTAACAACACCAGCGCTGCCATTTCGCTGGTTTTAATTAACATCACCTGAGCTACAGGGGGAAAAAAAATCTATCAAATATTTTGCAATATTAATGATGTATTTAATAACGGGATATGATTAATTATGTTCACTGTTACGAGAAAGTATTCAGATCAAGCAGGCGGCTGTGTCTGGCAGATGGTCACTGCATGCTGCGTTTCTGAGCTACATTCAATTTTGATAATGCAGTAACCACACGTTTGTCAGGGTTAACACTATGCACAAGCAACAGCTAAATCAAGGTGAGTTATAGCAAAGTTTATTTATCTGATCGGCTTTAGGACATTAATGTGTAATGCACCCCATTCACTCATGTGTTTACTTACTCAAAGGCCATGTAGCTCCTGTTAGTATAGGGGAAATTTAAAAAAAAGATATATAAAAATAATAAAAAACATTAGTCAGTGGCATCACGCTCTGTAACTCTGGGGGGAAAATAAATCACATTTAGTTGCATATTAAATGTGCCTAGTGAAGGATTTTGAAGAGTGAGGTATTTGTATTGAAGGAATGCAAAAAAAAAAAGAGAAAAAGAGAAAATAAGCTATCAATTACATGGATTAAAGCCAGCGGGGAGCGCACAAACTGAAGGGTAAGAACAGCCTTCTTTTCAGAGTCTGATAATGGATTAATGGACTCGTTGTAATTCATCAATTCGGCGGGACACCGAGGCAGATGCTGGGGATAAAGCGAACTTCCCGTGGACCAAGGAACCACAGACGATTCTCCTGGTGACTCAGGATGTGGCGGTGGCAGTGAAAAATTACTCATATTTACCATTACAGTGCTGAGCATCTATCAGGAGACCTTGCACCACTGGAGGGCGAATACAGTTCATTACACTTGCAGGGACATGTCGTTTTCAGGAGTGCAAGTCTTCGGTGGTATAGAAAGAAATTGCGCCCCCTGTAGGAGAAGCAGGCAGATCTGGGATTTCTGGGCAACGTTTCTGAGTCACAGACTGAGCGGTCGGGCAAGTAAGGGACAAAACCAGGAACTCAGTATTTCCTTGTTAATAGCTTGAATGTGAGCCACTCGGCAGGCAAATTAGGAGCCCTGGTGAATCCCTGTCTGTGTGTCTTGATTTACATAACAAGTAATTATTTCCTGTCTGCCTGCCAAGATTCACACCTGTAGAAACCCCACATTGAGCAGAGTGAATAACGGGGCAGAAGAAGCGTTCAGACCGTCTTTCACGTCGATGCTGCTAAGCCAAACGCAGGATGGAACGAGTGACTGATTTGCATGACAACTGGTTTGACAGGAGAAGCTGTGTACAGCTCAGTAATACCTTCGTAAAGAGGAAATCAATATAACGGAGATGTTAGCAAGAGTTTCCAAAAGCTGAAATGGGACTTTTGAATGGCTGCGAATTAGTGGTAGAAGGAAATATTCTGTGCGCCAAGTTTTCTTGATTTATTTAGAAAGAAATGCTACTTAAGCGTGAACTCATTTCATGGGTAAGACTCGGTAAGCTGACAGGCAACCCGATAAAGAAAAAAACAAAGTTTAATACTTCAGCCAGCGACACTTGTTGCCAGATTCGGAGGATTATGTGCTGTGCACATCTTATGCAATCTTGCACACCCCAAATATAAAAAAAAAAAAACTGCAAGCTGGTTAAGATGTTCAATCTGAAATTCCAGTATTCAGCACATTCCACACATCACTTCTACTCCTGATCAAGCAATGCATCCCAAGGAAGACCGCTTCCTTACCGCTTCCTTGGTTGCGAATGAGCGTGCGTGCCATCGGCTTATCTCAAACTGCCAGGCTTCGACCTGCCAGCCAGACTAGCCACTGGCTGCTAGCCCTGCCAATTACTCGAATTCCTTTTGTCGCGGTGCAACTTGCTTGTAAATGTGCACGACAATCTGCTAAAAAAAATAAATAATAATAAAATCACTGAAATGCTTCACAAAGTCCCAGAACTCTCAGCTGCCTTCTACGATCTCACGAGTGCTTCAAGCTTCAAATGAACTCCGGCATCCATCCACCGCGCCACAATAAATGGTGGTATCTCTGTGTCTGCACGGTCCAGCTCTCCTGAGGGTTTTCTGGGTGTGACAGCGCGTGACAGCAAAGGGGCAGCTAATCCATCACGCCAAGGCCACCACGTGGCCCAACACTGGGTTTTTTTTTCCAAGCTTCTTTGGACGACATCAGAGTCGGCGAAATCCATTCCGTGGGTGGGTGGCCCATGATCGTACAGGCTGTCATTGTGGGAGAGTCCAAGAAGCGCCAAGGCACACTGGCTGCCGCGGGGTCAAGTTTCCCCTCATAAATCATTTCAGAACAATTCGTTTGCTATTTTGTCTGCTTGTATGCTAAACTCTCCCTGTGTGGCACATGACGTTTCTGTGACATTAGTGCTGCTGCCAGCCACTGAGAGGTAGCTTCATTCCACGTGTCGCAAGATAATCACATATGCACCTGAAATATTCAGAAATGCCATGCATTAATAATCATGAATAGGGCACTGTCTCCTGTGTGCTACAAATAACAGCCAGGTAATTTCCTCTTAATTGACAGACAGGAACATAAAATCCATCAAAAACGACATGGTAAGTCATGTGATCTTTGTTGGCCAAAAGTAAACTGCCAAATGAGGTCTATGCATGTACTCCTTTCCTTCTGTTTGTAAACGGTGGTGCGTTCTGACTAAATCTGCTTCAGCCTGAAGTCTGTAAGTTCAACCTCCCGGCTGCATCCACCCCTTCTCGTTTCACCTGTCATTCAAAACAAGCAACAATCACACTACATCTCACTATAAAAGAGAACTTTGCCTTCATCTCCACCTGGGGCTCTTGCTGTTTCCATGGCAATGGTCGAAGTCACCGAAGTAACGTTGAAAAGAACCTGAGTGATGCAAACTGACACACTCGTGGATACGAAGGGGCGATAGATATTGCGGCAATGTGGTTTTCCTGATAAAATCACAAGGAGAAATGCTCTTATTGGACATACTAAACGATAGCATGCAGCCTAACGTGATATTCCAAAGCTACCCTGCCAGATACACTTTCATGAACAACATTGAACATACAGTATTTTCACCGGCGCATGACAATTATAATACAGAAATAAAAGCTGCGTTGTTCTAAGGAACATTACAAAAAAAACTTCAAAGGCAGAGGGCCTTTGCAATGTCCTGGTAAATAGCTGTATAAGCAAGGGTTAAATCAGAGAGGGGGGGGGGGCGGTCCAGAGGGATGGGGGTCTTGAATAAGTCGCTTTGTATTTTAATTTATTAGTTAGTACAAGAATTTATGATCGCAATCTTAAAGGTGAAGTATGTTCATGTGTTGGCATGTTGTGTTACCACTGTAAAGCAATACAAAATCAAATTTAAAAATGCGTTCAATAAGTTTTTTAATATATAAATGTATTGCATATATTGTGTGGTTAAAAAACTTCCTGAGTTTTTTTAAAATATGTAAATGAAAATTGCATCAAGGCTTATCACTACAAATAATATTCCTGCTTATTCATTCGTAATGTTTCCGTGGAAATGCATTAAAATATTGAGTTATTCATGGATTGCTTCTTACGTACGTCTTACCTATAGCAAAGCCTAGCTAGTAATTGAAGTTCTGGCAGCAGTACATTAAGCACAATAAGTCTAAATATAAAAACACGGGACAGGAATCAAGGCGGCACGCAGAAGTATCTCATCTACCTGAGAAATGAATGTCTGGTCAAAGCTACTCATGAGAATTAACATGAAAATTAACGGCTGAAATGGCATGATTTTTAGTGCCGGATCGACTCTTTATTGAACAGTTGACTTTTCTTTCACTAAATAAAGCCGTTAAGAAAAAATGTTAATGCTGAAAGAGGCGGAGTCGCACTCCAGCAAGGTGTAATTTGGACATAAGAAGGCGGAGCTGTACCCCAACTATATTTAAACCCAGGGCATATGAATGCCTGTTTAAGATACTGCAGTGTACTCTAGAATCTTATTTAGCTGACTCTTAAACACAGACCATATTGGAGGGAGAAGCATTTTATCACTCAGATTGACCAGAGTAATTTGACAATTTCTTTCATCCTTGATCAAAATCTCAGCCAAAAATAATCAAGTAAAAGTAAGAAAACCTGAAATAAATCTCAGACACACATATTGGTAGGTTTGTAATTATATCTTTGTGGGGACTCCCCATTCATGTCTATGGGGAAAACTTCAATCACAACATGACGACCTTAGCCCCAACCCAGCCCCTAACCTTAAACATAACCAGTAACCAAACAAAAGACAAGACTTTTGGCATTTTCAGTTTTTTGATTGCTTTCGGAGATCTTCATGAGGACCTGAGAAATGGTCCCCACAACATAAAAAAAACAGGTTTTGAATTACATTTTTGGGGTACATTTGGTCCCCACAACATAATATAAACATAACCCCCCACACAGATAGATAGCTAGAGCATATATATATATATAACCCCCCTGGTCACATGGTTCTTTTGCGGCGTTCCAGCAGAAGGGATTATTACACTTCTATACGCAGACGGCTGTGTTTATAGCTGTTTATACTGCTAACCCCTGTACATAGATTTTTTTTTTTATTGTCCCATTAGAGTTATGCAAAATGGAAACTGTATAGTACCGTTGGCCACATATTAATTTCAAAACAGCATGTATTCTAAGGTGATCCACATTAGACGATTAATCCATGACAACATCCATCTACCGATCCATCCATCTTCTAGACTCCTTTCCTAGAGGCCTGTACTTGGCAGCGTGTCTCCTGAGGCTGAGGTACACTATAGGCAGGGTGCACCTTTACACCTCAAACATTATATCTAAAATAATTGCCCTGTGGGAGTTCATATTAACAAGAGCAGCAAAAAAACCTCCTCATTCAGAACAGCTCAAAACCAAACTCTGAGACACCATCTCAAATACTTACAAAACCCGAGATATTAATTAACAGCGGGCTTGTTCCTGGGTTCTAGAGAGAAAACATATTCACATCCTGTTGCGGGCTATACCCATAAATTTCAGTCTTTTCTTCTTTATATGTTTAGGGAAGCACAAAATAATTGTAAACTGACTGCCACAGTGCTTCACTAATATCCCGCCTCCTTATGCAGCGGCAGCAGAGAGTATATTTGTTGAGACAGGCAGACTGAAATTTGATTAAGTATGGAGAGGCCTGACATACTATGGAATGGGCTATTACTCACCAGACACTGCTGTCGAGTGTGTTCCAGCACCCCGGACCGCGGATGATGTGGCGGGGGGGAGAAGTTCGCGTCAGCATGTGTGTGAAAACAATGGCTCACACTGAAAACAGTCTGCGACGTTTCGGTATCTGGGTTTGAGCCACCATGACAGGAATGTCTGGAGTCTCATGTTTAATTTGTTCATGTGAAAAACAGCAGATTTCGTTGGGCTTGAGTGCCAATGGTTTACTGGAGTCGTCTTCCCAACTCTTTGCCGGGTTTGACTGGGTCTCCTGCAATGGCATCCCCCCCCCCCCCCCCCCGAAAGGGTGTCACTGGGGAACCTAAAGCAATTACAGCCTCTGCAACCTGCTTCTATGATTATTCAGGCTGCACTTATGACAGGTTACCGCAGTTTAGCTTCAATTAATGGTGTATTTCAAACTTTCCAACGGCTTGATGTGTCACCCTAAGTCCCCAAATTAGGGTGACCCACTTAAAAGCACGGTTAGGGTTAGGAAAGCCATGGCGTTTTCAGACGTTAAGACCTGTTTTTCACAATAGTTCCGGGCAACGGTATAATTGGAAACCACAATTTAGCTCATTTTAATAATATGTTTCATACTTTCCAGCAACCCGTTGTCACCCCAGGTCCCCAAATTACGGTTAGCTAACTGTGTCTAGGGTTAGGAGAGGAAAGGTTTTGCCATTTATATATATCAAAAGGTGTTTTTTTTATGATAAAACAACAGTTTATCTGGATTTAATAATATATTTTATACTTTCCAACAGCTTCGTGTGTCACCCTAAGTCCCCAAATTAGAGTTACAGGTAGCCAACAGAAACTATTGTTCGGGATAGAAAGGTAATAGATTTTTCAGGCATCAAAACCTGTTGTCATGACTGTTCGGTACTCCCGTATAACGGGAAACCACAGTGTAGCTTGATTCATTAGCATATTTCATACTGTCCAATAGCCCATTGCAGTGGAGACCAATCCTATCCGCAAAGGGTCGGTGTGTATCCAGATTTTTGGGATAATCGTTAGGTCAACAGTCTAAACCCAGATGTGAGGACTCAGCCAATCAGTCCTCTAATTAATAATCTAATTAAGGAGTTGCAGTGAAAACCCGCACATACAACGGCCCTTTCTGGCTAAGATAGGCCACCCCCGGTGTAACCCTAAATGGCCAGATTAGGGTTAGGCAACTGAAGTTAGGGTTAGAGTTAGAAAGATTAGGGTGCTTTCAGACATCAAGACCTGTTTTTCAATTTAACCACATTCACACCTGACTTTGTCTGACAGCCTAACACTACATAAAGTTAAGGACACTGTTCTCATTACAGACATAGGCAGAGAGATCCATCACAGAGACTTTGAATGCACTGGGTTCTTCTTTATGAGTCTGGCGTGTCGTTAAAGACTGAAAACTTCAAAGACAAAACGTCGCTCCGTTCAGGAAGATTTGAGTTTCCAGTGGCAGACGTCACCTGAATATGACAGTTTAATGATGTGATATCCCCCTTATCCCCCCATTCTCTCTTTTCCACCCTTGACATCCCATGAATGTAATATTTACAAACCAAGACATAAACCTCATATATACAGTACATAGGAAATTATTATATATATATAATATATAATTATTTCTTATGCTCTCCTCTTCGATGTCTCATGTTTGTCTGTGTGGTCATCTGTGTGTCTGCCCCGCAGACAGTCCATATTTTTGCTACCAGGAGCTGGGGGAAAGCGAAAATGTGGACAGTCCGGCAATGCAGGAAGTTGAGAGGGAGCAAAAACATGGACAGAAACAGATTAAGAAACACTGTCCTATGATGGACAGGCATCCCCTCGAGGGTGCTCCCCTGCCCTATGCACCGTGCTTCTAGTGACAAGTTCTCCTAGAGCAGTGTTTCCCAACCCAATCCTCGGGGAACCCCGGACAGTCCGTGGTTTTGCTCCCTCCCAGCTCCCAGCCAATCAGGAACACCGAATACCTGGTACAGGAGCACTGGGAGTTGAGAGGAAGCAAAAATGTGGACTGTCCGGGGTTCCCCGAGGACTGGGTTGGGAAACACTGTTCTAGAGTTTGGTTCCAGGTTCTCTGTCACCCTGGATCACCGTTTGGCAGATGGATTTAAAAATTACCAACAAAACCACCTGCTGCATGTGGAAAACCTAGCACATATTTTGAACCACGTCAATACCCTGCAAAAATCCACCTCGTGTTACGGATTAACAGCCTCACTATTAACTGAACTTTCTCTTGTGCTTAGAAAATATGCCAAAGTTTAAGCAAAGAATGGATTACAATGGAGTTAATGATTGACGATAAACATCATTCTTAAATAATTCAGAGTCGTATTCAGAGATCCTACATTCAGTAAACAGTTTTCAAACATGATAAATTAATGTTTGGCAGCAGTTAAATATAAAATGATTTGTTATGATGATCTGGGTACAGACCAGCTGAAATTATTTGCCATAAATAATGACCAGGCATTGGCCATGAAAAAACGCCTACTAAGAAAGGCTGGTGTGGAAATTAGGTTTTATTTTCAGCAGTGACCCGGGAACAGCAGGGAACAAGAAAGACATGCAAGTAAAACCAGGGCAATAACAACATTTATTTTCTGATCCATGTTAGCTGTAGTATTCGCTCGGCTGTTGCAACACGCAGAAATAATGTGCTGTCTGTTGTTAAATCTGTGCTGAAATGGCTCCTTCAGAGGATCCTAGCTGATCTGATGTACTATGCATCATGCTAGCACTGTCCGTTTTTGTTAAGTAAACACGCATCACTTCTGCAAACACATCATGGATCTGAAGACATTCAATGAAAGACAAATCCCTATAATGATGTAAATACTGCTAATGATTGCATCTCGTATCATATCTGGGCATGTGTCCATCGATTATTTATTAGGGGAATGCAAATTTAAAATAGTTATTTCATCTTCACTGCTCCAAAATGACTAAGTAACTTTTACATCATAATTTAAATAAATTGGCAATAAAAAAGACGGTAGTTTTTGATCTTTGAACAAGAACTTAAAAATAATAAGGCAACTTTTAATCCATATATTATTCTTGTAGCAAAGAAGTCCAAATGGTTAGAAATCTGAAAAGGAGAGTTGCAAATGACCAGGAGTAAGGGACATGAAGGCTGTACGTGATAGTCGGTGTTACTGATTATCCAGAGCTGAGAAGGAACCACTTTGCGACGATCAGCAGTGGCATGTAGTTCCGTGCTGGAGACCAGAACACAGGAACCTGTGCACCTGTGTGAAATATCACTCGCTGAGCCCTGCAAGCGCCACGGGAAGCACATCTGCTAAACACGAGTGGACCGTAAACTTCTCACCTATTTTATTAAGACCCACGTCCCACCAGGAATCAGGCTGTGGCTGAACTACAGTCAGTCTCAGAAGCCTCCAGCTAAAGAACTGAGGTGCAGGTAAGTCTGGGAGCCGCCGCTCCCCTCTGCCTGCAGATAAGGCCCCACCACGTGCGCTTAGCGGCAATCAGAGCCACAATAAAGAGAAAGTCTGACTTCCAGTCACCTAGAATTTCAATTCTTCCTGTGAAGAATTGTACACTGGACAGATGGGATTAAATTTAAATCATCTCGTCGACTGTGGAGAGGATGTTAAGGAAAAGGTATCCGGAGACTGACAATACGGGCAGGTTTTAGTGCTGGGGAGGCAGCGAATGGGGCACAGCGAGATGAAGCCAACCCCCCCGTGTGGATCTTCTGAGTAACCAATCAATCTACGGAGCCCCCTCAACTGGCTCAACAGCAGCCACCGCTCAATGGCCATCGTGGTAAAGATAAAAGGCTTAAGACCGCCACAGGCCACCGTCTCCAAAATTAATCCTATTTAAAATTGTCCCTTAAGCTTATCAAGGGTTACTGTGTAAGCATTACAGGTGCCCCCACTAATATGCGTGTTACTGGGGTGCTAATTTTAAATGTACTACTATTCTATTTTTACGCATAAGTATGTAAGACTGCAAGTGAAGTTTTCTTTCATAGAAGCAGGAAAATATACGTACTTGGAATCAGATGCCCTAAAACCTGGCACGCTCTGCTGCCGCGGATAAACCGTGGCTGAACATTTAAATCCAAAGACTGGATGCTAAGATAAACTGGAACTTTCCACTGCCCGTCTCACGGCAGCAAAACCAGGTACTTACCTCATCTACAACACTCTGAGATGAGACTCAGCAACGTTTCACAGCGAGTTCAATTCCGCAACAGGTCCCTCAGTGGGTTCAGCACGAAATCAAAGACATTAGGCCCCCAAAACAAACATACACCCACTTTGGTATCCATGGCGATTCTGCAGGGGGCTGAACACACAGGAAGAATTTAGCTTAACGCCTCAGTTGTGGCGGGGTGATAAATTCAGCCGGGAAGGGATGGACATCTCCAGGAGATGCTGTAGGAGCTGACAGGTTGGCTGAGATAAGGAACTCTTCTTGTTATCTCCTTCCAGTGCAGGTTATGGTTCCACTTCAAAAGCCATGGTGAAATTGAAGAGGTAATGTATCCAGGAGGGAAATTAGGTGTTTTTTTTTAACAGACTGTGAAGGAAAGGCAGTGCAGGTAGTAAGAATGGCATTTAAAGAGGGAGCTCATTTTAGTGTCATGGATATGGGATCAAAGGCATGGAAGATAAACACAGATGAACGCAAACTTTGTGTCGCCATCAAAACCATCACGCACGGAAAACAGCCACGAGGTTCGAGAAGCTACAGAGAAGATGGAAATCACACTCATGCTGATGAACTGACAGATAATTCAGTTCTGTTAGCTTCACCCATGATTTACTTATTCAACGCGACTCTTAGCACTGCACAGACTATACAGTACAGATGAATGAACACGAGGCACAGGAGAGGGAGACTGAGATACAGGTGTGCATGCTGATTGGTGCGGCCTTGCTGATTGGTCACAGACCGGGGAAGATGGAACACAGCTGCTGTGCGCCAGTGACAAGAGAGGTTTTGCAGACAAAGGATTGGAAGGAAGGAGCGGCAATGCAGATCCAACGACTTGCTAGCAGGACTGGTGAGAATGCAGAACCGGTTCCAATCCACTTTGCGTTTACAGACTCGGAACGAAAATACAGGCATCAGCAGCCATGCTAAAATGGCAAAGGTGAAAACACTCTAACTGGATATTTCATCAAAACTGCGCTATCACCGAAATTGGGTCTCTTCAGCTCAGTTGTGTCCTGCGACAAAACGTTTTAGTTCAACTGGATTTTCAATAAGCACACTACCACTTACCAACCGACTAAACATGTGGGTGGACAGTCAAAAAACTCTTTCTGAGGTTGACTGTCAGCACAGTTACCGTGTTTCGTCTTTGGGGGGGGGGGGGGGGGGGTGTGGTGTTTAGGTGCTTTTCATCCGTCTATGGCTTCCAGCTGCTAATCCTGCACGGAGTTACTGAGTGGATCTGGAGCCCAATCCAAGCCGCACCAAGAAATGAGTACTGAGCATTAAGTGCAGCCGTGCATGTGATCCATGCCCAGCCTGTGTTTTCACATTGCATCTGTGCTTGGGTCCCTGGGGCAACAGAAGATATCTACTATATTCTTTTACATTTCCTTCATTTATCTTTCACCGAGGTTCCCTTTCAGCTGTGAGTCTATCAGCTGACCAAGAATGTTCTTTTTTGATTCACATTACTGCTACTTAAACACTATTGGCTCGAAGCATACACGTGACTATCACACAGGAAGAACTCAACTGCAGCTTTTGCCGAGAGTAATTTTAAGAGATTTAGACAGAGGTAAATGTAAAATGAGCTTCAATAAGAAAAGGTTTCACTTCAATAAGTTCGGTCTTAAGGGACAAAGGCAAAATCTATGACATGAAATACTTTATACAGGATTACTTTGTGAAAGTACAGGATGTTTCCTAAGGACGCGGATAGATTCATTTAGAAGATTCTTTATAATTTACATTTTAAAATGTTTTTACATGCTGGTTGCTGTCCCTTTTCTGGGAAGACTATAAAAATCCCTGGTCATTTCTGTTTGACAGCTGAAAGACTAGCATGTAAATAAAACCTTATCTTACAGAATCCCTCGGGGACCTGCTGGAATTAATTTCATTTGCTTTTTAAAAGCAATGTGCATTCACAAGATAAACGGCAACAATGATGGCAAACATATGCTTGTGCTTATGGAATATTAATCATATGTAAATATTCAGGCATTTAAATAAAAAAACGATTCAATTTTTTTTTAAACAATTGCATTCTTGATTCCTGGTAAAGAAACGTCTGGACATGCCACATGACATTTTTGTGTGCAGTATTATCTAATACGATACGATTCAGTAACAAACTCACCTGAGAGCAACAGAACATTTGGCATTATTGTGGCTTCATAAATTTTTTTTATATTTCTACTTTAGAATCAGTTGCTTCCATCTCACTGGCCATCTGAACATCTCTTTCGGAAAATAGGTAGAATTTCTCCTGACAGCTAGGTGCACAGTTACTTGCTAATAAAGCATCAGAGGCCAGCAAGGGATCGAATCACATCGACTCATCCTTATCAAGGCAGATTAGCACGTCGCGCCTGACGTCTCCTTTGTTCGGAGAAGGTCTGCAGCAGCTGTATCAGGAGTAGATCGCAATCAGCGAGGGCCTGGGACCCGATTCTGGTTCCACGTTCCATCTCGGAGATGTAGTCTCTCCCCCGCCGGTGTGGGACAGGATAAAAGACATCGTCCAATTCTTGCTCACGCAGCCGTGACCTTCTGTCACTCTGAACTTCTTTTTAGCCACTGCGTCGCTTTACATATTTATTGATTGATTTCTTTGGTCGATTGTGCGGCGTCTAAATGCTAATTTGCTGATGTACCAACTCATGTAATTGGTCAATGATTGAAAATACTTCAGTTGAGTACCACCCCAGGACACAGCATAAGTTCCCCTTCAGCTACGTTCAAAACCTGCAGGTGGCGCAGTGATTAAGGACATGAACGGTTTAGGTTCTGCTGGGCCTCTGCAGCAGTATGTCAGTGTGGTTTGATTTTTTCCTCCAGCGTGTGGATTTGTGACAGAATTCTAGAATAATATCCTTGGCGGGAAGAAGCAGGTGCTGCGTTAGGGAGCATTTTATGAGGGTAGTCTCCACACAGGTCCAGTGGCTCCGCCCACCAGATCTGGATTCCCACAAGCCCTGATACTGCTGTGGATTATGGGAAATGATAACAACGTGGGTTACTGTCCCACCGTGCATGGATGAGTGACATCTGTTAAAAAAAACCTGCCGAGGCAGATATTTTACTGAGATATTTACTGAAGTGGTGAAGGACATATCACTATTTATAATAAATTGCCAAGAGATTTACGGTTTAAATATACCCATGCATGTTCTAGTCATATAAAGTTAACCCATCCATTTGAACAATAAAGCTTCAATCCTTCAATCTTTTCACTAAATGTCACAGCTCCCCCTGGTGTCACAGGCATGGCAGAGACTATTTCAGCGCTAAATGTGAGCACGGCTACATACTCGTAGCTCCCAGCCGGCCGCCCCCCCACCCTCACCCCCTCGCTCTTGGTCACACGGCACATGCTATGAAACCAAAGGAGGAATTAAATAAACAATAAATAATGATTATTGGGACTGAGAGCTCAGGCACGTAGGCACAGGCCTAGTTACACGGCACGATGGGAGAGATCTCTCCCTTTCTTCCTAAGCCCTTTTACAGACATCTCAGAGCAGCAGGCCTCCGGCGCAGAGTGGGAGCGGACCCTCGTGGGGAGACGCGTCGCAGAGGGGCAGGCCGCTCTCTCTGCCACCCACAGTCCTTTGCTGCTCGGTGATACGCGTGTGCCAAGAGGCACGGGGACCAGGCCAGCGGTTGTTTTCAAAGACGACCTGATGAATAGCTCTTATAATGAAAACGTTTCTCTCTCACAAAGAATAAAGATAGAAAGCGGGGGGGGGTAAATGTTCTTCTTTATGTGCCTCAGAGTCTCATTTCCCGGCACCTGTTTAATACTCTCAGCATGATTTTACCAAATAACAATAACACAGAGGAGTAAGCTGCTCATATCTGACCGCTTCCAGGGCTTGTCTGCACTCTGGAACACACCTTCTCAATAGCTCTCAGAAATCCTCATTCCCCAAAATATAATAGATCTCCTTAATTCACTACAAGTATACAAAATAACTGCTGCAAAACATTAACTGTATCATGATAAAGAGCAGGTTAGAGCCAAATGAAACTTTCCATGGAAACGAGTGTCCAGATACCATTA
>JABFEB020000041.1:11465341-11476891 GCA_019775895.2 Stomatorhinus ivindoensis
TGCTCAACCTGAGGAAGACCGATAGCAGTCTCGCATTACATCACTTCCTTTAACTACTCTGCTCATCCCGAGGAAGACCGATAGCAGTCTCGCATTACATCACTTCCTTTAACTACTCTGCTCATCCCGAGGAAGACCGATAGCAGTCTCGCATTACATCACTTCCTTTAACTACTCTGCTCAACCTGAGAAAGACCGATAGCAGTCTCGCATTACATCACTTCCTCTAACTACTCTGTTCATCCTGAGGAAGACTTATAGCAGTCTCGCATTACATCACTTCCTTTAACTACTCTGTTCATCCTGAGGAAGACTTATAGCAGTCTCGCATTACATCACTTCCTCTAACTACTCTGCTCATCCTGAGGCTAAAGAGTGTGCATTTAATACCGTATTAAAGGGACATAATACATCTCTGGATAAAAAATCAGCTAATGCATAAAACATCACTGGCTCTTCAGAAGAACAAATCTTTAAGAATTATTGATGGTGTGAGATCCTAGAGCTCTCCTATGCACCTGGTCCAGATGAAAGAGCACATGGGAGATGTCCAGAACCCTCTCCACGGTCTTCTCGGGGTCTGTGGTGTCCTCGTTTCGGTTGGGTAGGTCTTTATACAAAGCCATCTGCCACCGGATCGCCGGGTCTTCCAGCTGGAATACGAGGCAAGACATTAATAGAGCCACAGCCAGTCTTAATAGGTCTGCTATTCCTCTCTGAACCTTTGACAGTATGAGTACCACCTGGCTCCACACCACACCAGAACCTGCAGGCCCATCCCAATCGTAAGAACCTTGTGTTTCTGGAGGACGATGGCTATGTCCAGTGTGCCCCAACCCGGAGATCGAGACCTTACCCTACTGGTTTTACACCCACTCCATCATAAGGTTCAGTTTCTAAGTTAGTAGGTGACCCACAGCTAACTTGGGTGGAAGAGTGAGTGGGAGACTCTGAGAAGGTGAACTGAGAAGGGTCATAAAAAAGGAGGGAAGGAGCGAAACGGAGGTGTGCCCCCCACCGGCAGGGGCGAGGATGCAGAAGCAGCTGAAGATAGCTGTCCTTGCTTTGTTAATTGTCACAGCCAGGCTGCATTTTAAGAAGGGACACCGATTCACCTGTGTCATCGATTCCCATCTGCTTTGTATGCTACGGCTATCTTGTTATCACCAAAATAAAAAGGTCACACATCCGACTTCTAGCGCGTCCACGATAAAGCAGCACAAGGGGCGAGAATCTGTGCACAAAAGCCAACTGGTTAGGGTGGAATATTTAGGATGCTGAGGGGAAGCCAGCGGCAATAACGTCACGGAATGTGTGATGCACCGATAACGTCACGGAATGTGCGATGCACCGATAACGTCACGGAATGTGTGATGCACTGATAACGTCACAGAATGTGTGATGCACTGATAACGTCACGGAATGTGTGATGCACTGATAACGTCATGGAATGTGTGATGCACCGATAACGTCACAGAATGTGTGATGCACTGATAATGTCACGGAATGTGCGACGCACCGATAACGTCACGGAATGTGCGATGCACCGATGACGTCACGGAATGTGCGATGCACCGATAACGTCACGGAATGTGCGACGCACCGATAATGTCACGGAATGTGTGATGCACTGATAATGTCACGGAATGTGCGACGCACCGATAACGTCACGGAATGTGCGATGCACCGATAACGTCACGGAATGTGCGATGTACCGATAACGTCACGGAATGTGTGATGCACCGATAACGTCACGGAATGTGCGATGCACTGATAACGTCACAGAATGTGTGATGCACTGATAACGTCACAGAATGTGTGATGCACTGATAACGTCACGGAATGTGCGATGCACTGATAACGTCACAGAATGTGTGATGCACCGATAACGTCACGGAATGTGTGATGCAATGATAACGTCACGGAATGTGTGATGCACTGATAACGTCACGGAATGTGTGATGCACTGATAACGTCACGGAATGTGCGACGCACCGATAACGTCACGGAATGTGCGATGCACTGATAACATCACAGAATGTGTGATACGGGCCAAAGCCTGCTCACTCACCTTGCCCTGCAGGTGGAGGTTATTGCGAATAATCTCCCGAACCTCGTCCTCAGTGTCTTTCTGTGGGGAACATGAATAAATTACATTCATTGTCTCCTTCGGTAGCGATGATCCATGTACACCATGTTTAGCTGTTTTACAAACATAAAGTAAAACATATTAACTAAAGGGTACGTAGCCCAACTCCGTTCAGAAACACTACACTGTCACTATTACTTACACTGAATTACAGTACTTGCGCTACGCTGCTGCGTGGCAGGAGCAGCGGCCAGAAGTCGTAGTAGGCGGGAAAAAAAAAAATTATGTCGCGGACAGGAAACGGGAGCCCAAGGAACACAATTTAGACTTACAGTCCTCCTCGTTCGTATGTCTGAAACTTCGTAAGTTGAAAGTTCGTAAGTAGTTCGTAAGTAGAGGAGCGTCTGTATTGAGAATTACTAATCATTTTGTGACTTTATTCTAGCTCCTATACTGCGGCGGGGGGGTTGGTATATGCAAGCACCGATTGGTCGGTTCCTCGACTGTTCTGTACCTGAGTGAAGCGGTTCTTGGCCAAGGCGATTAGCTCCTGATCGCCGGGGGCACAGATGTTCAGGCCCACGGGAAGCATCCTCTTCAGAGCGGCCACGATGAGCGACGTCTGCATGGAGTATCGGTCTCCCTTCTTCTTCATCTTCTTCCTCTCCTGGTCGGACACGGCTCCCTGTTTCATACGTGACGGCAGATGACACTCATACACGTCGTCTGTGCAACCTCACCTGTTTCGAACCACCAGCGACGATCGACGCTGGTATTAACCAAGATAAATGCAGCTTAAGTAAATTTCCAATGGTGTGAAGACTGACCTTTGACATTTTCGACTTGGTATCGGTGATTAAAAAGGACATGTTGTTGATCTCATTCTGAACCACAAAGTTCTGCTCCTCACGTTTGAAGTTCTGCAGTTACAAGATACAGATTATTACAGTCATTATAGGCCTATGCAACATCATTTTCCATTACTCTTCACCAGTTATATATAGAAATTTTAGAATAAAACACCTTAAAAGACCAATATTCTATATTTCCAGTACTGCATTTCACTGATCATCTATCCGTCATCTGTTTGGGACCCCGGTCCCTATCCCAGGTACCACAGCGCATTAGGTAGGGCTGAGCGTTGGATGGGATGCTGTCTGTCACGGGGCACATACACACACATACTGTGGGCAGTTCTGAGGGACCCCACTCAGAGTACAGGGAATGGCGGGGGGAGAACATGCAGACTTCACGCACATAGAACAGAGGGAGAATCTGAATTCCCAATCCTCTAGTTACCCACTGAGCCGCCATGTTGCCGAAACATCGGAGATAACGATGAAGAACAATCAGTGCCAGTTATAACAAACTTAAACTGTACTGCAATCTGTAAAGGAACTAACTGAAACTGACATGCGTGGCAAATGTGAGCATCAGCAATGTTTGTCTTACATGAGATTTGGCCCAAAATATGAAGACTTCGGCCACCATCCGGAACAGCTCCTCCGCCTCTGGGTTTGGTTCTTTGAGCCATTTCGCTCTGAAACAAATTCAAAGTCACTTGCAGCAGCAATTAATAATATCAGAGGTCAAGGACGAAGTAAGGGTTTGAAACCCACAGTCGGGAGAATGACAATGTACTCTGAGTCACCGATTGGTTTAACCCACTCCCCATTGGTCACGCTGTTTGATTTCATTGGCCGATTGACAGCCCACCGTGATTTGCAAAAAAACATTTCTCCTATGAATACTGTATATACAGACCACCATGTCTGTGAATATATATCCACCCATCCATGAATCTATCTTTGAATGGCTTATCCATTACTGGGTTAATGGGAGGATGAGGCTGGAGCTGATATTGGGCAGCACAGAGCACCACTAAACACACCATAAAACTGCACTCTAAGCACTATGTGACAGTAAGTCAGGAACCAGAACAGGTTTATGAGCAGATGCATGGAAACCTGATTTACACCCGGAGCATGAGGTGAATTCGGATCCAAAGCTATTAAGAAAGGATGTGGAGCAGAGACCTATGCACTCTCCTGCCATTGATAGACCGCAGCACCTCACACCAGCCCTTCCACCAGAGGTTAGATCAAAAGGCAGATAAAACGTCTCGGGGATAGATATGGAAGGTGGACATGGGGTAACAGGAAGAGAAAAAACTGTATAATCCAGCTTGCTGATGTTTGACCAGAGAACCAACCGGCAAGGAGTACCTGTTGTAGTCGACGAAGCGGATGAGGAGCGGGTAGAAGGCGTACAGGTCGCGCACCAGGATGGTGAACTCGTCCAGGATGAGCAGCTCGGCCTCTGACATCTCGCCGCGGCCCTCGGCCTTCATGCTCTCCTCGTCCAGCAGCACGGTGGCCGCCTTCTTCTTCAGCTTCTCCATCAGGGGCAGGAAATGGGTCTTGAGGAGCTGCGGCTTGGCCTTGCTGATGATGGGCTGGGAGAACACTGGGAGGGAAGGGAGGGGATACGTCAGGAGCGCGCAGGACTTCTCCTCCTCAGCCAAGACATTTCCCTAATGGAGATCAGTGGCGGTCAAGTTCATTCCAAAATGTGCAGCAAGTGATGTGTAAAAATCTTACAAAAGCTGCCCAGGGGACGTTTTCTTACACAAAAATGTCCTTAGGGCAGAAAAAAAAATGTTAGGTTCAGAGAGATAGCCAATCAGATTGTAGAGGAGGCAGGGCTAACCAATTAGATGTCTTGGTCCTGCCTCCTTTACTTGCCTGACCCACCTCCTCTATAATCTGATTAGTTATCTTTGTAAACCAATCAGCATTTTTTATTCTGCCCACAGAGCATTTTTGTGTAACTAAAACTCCCACAAAATCATCATAAGGTACATAATTAAACCTATTAATTAGGCTCCACCTGAAAACAGTGTCTCTCCCCAGGCTCATCTCTGGCATCTTCCCACATTGGTGCAACAGTGCCAATAAAATCAAGGGGGGGGGGGGGCAGAGACAGGTGGCGTACCTGCCAGCCGCTTCATCCAGGCCCCCTCGTCGATGCCCAGGTTGTTGTAGATGATCTTGAGGATGTTACCCAGCAGCGTGTTCATGTGGTCGGAGGTGAGCGAGGTGCAGCAGTGCTCGGCTGTCTCGGGGCTGCCCTCGGGGCCATACTCCCACCAGCGCGACATGTAGCTGCACAGCATGGGCAGCACCACCTCCATGACGTGGGGCATCTGCGTGTAGCGGACGCCGGACTCGGCCAGCTCCATGATTTCCTCCAACAGCTTCTCCAGAGAGGGGATGAGTGGAATCACTTCCTCCACCTGGGCTGGGAGGCCTAGAGCTATCGGAAGGGGTGAGGGGGGGGGGGGGTATGGATCAGGATGTGTATGGGGATCCTCCATCCAATGATCACTAATTTACATGTACATAGCTGTAAATGCAAAACATTTGTCTTCGTTTCAAGCGTGGAAAATTATTGTCCATTTGTTTTGATAGGACGAGCTTAGCAATCGTGAATTTCATTAAACTTAAAACAGCGGAAATCCTCCACAAAACCATGAATGCGTGTTTAGCATGTCTGACAGTTTCTCTGTGTATATACAGCTCTGGAAAAATTAAGAGACCACTCTATTTTTTTTTTTTAAATCTGCATTCTTAAATCCTGGTTTAATCGTGGTTGCGCTGGAGGAAGGCTGCTTCCAGGTTCAAAGTTTCTAAGACAGCAGTGCAGAAGAACAAGGTGAAGCAGGAGACACTGGACGTGACCCGAAACCAGCCAGGAAGAGGGCAGAAGTAACTTTCTAAAGCCAGAGATGACTGTCAACTTATAGAGCAGTGCCCTCAAGTGACCCTGAAAACGAATGGAAATATTAAGTGGTGTGAAGTGCACTGGTAGGACAGTTAGGACTGCTAGGACTCCTAGAAGCCCTTAAAGACCCATGCAGCACACAATATGGGGGCAGTATGTGGCTCAGTGGGCTAAGCCTGTGTGCTTGTAATCAAAAGGTCACTGGTTCAGCCTCAGCCAGCCTCTGGGTCCTTGAGCAAGGCCCTTAACCCCCAGCTCCCTGGGCGCCCCAACAGGTGGCTGCCCCTTGCGGACAGCTTGCTCTACAAAGAGCAAGTTGAGGGAGGCATAAAAAGGAATTTCCCCACGGGGATAAATAAAGGATTGATTATTACTATTATTATTAGCAAGGAAGAAGCCAGGATGGAGTGGAAAACTGTATATTTTACACAGACACATTCCCATGAACTGAGAAATAAGTGGCACTAAAAGCGTTGCTGTGGTCTCAATTTTTTCCAGAGCTGTACATTTACTCCTGGTCAGAGCTGCGCCTGCTTGCCTTACCTGTCCTGTCACGAGAGCCCTTTGTGTTGTAGATGGAGTAGGTATTGTACTTATTCAGGTAGGGCTCCAGGAAGGACACGGGGAAAGCCCCGGAGAAGGCTGCCAGACACTCACCCAGCGCTGGTCTTTGCCTGAAACCAAAGGGCCACCAAGCCTAATCAATCAATGCAGCCTGGGCTGAACCAATTAAAAGAGTTCATTGGCAAATGGCTTCCATTCCATAAAAAATTCTAATCTTAAGAATCGGACCGAAATCAGCAACATTAATTATCAACCACTTAATCACGTACAATGATTTGGCATCAATTCATTGGAGTCCTTTAATAGAGTTTCCTCAAGTACCCTAAGACGAAAGAAGCCATTGTGATGATGATGATGGAGACAAAGATAATGGTTCTTAAAGCTTGGACTTCTTTGGTATGTCCGAATTGACACTTCAAACAATGTTCGAGAGCCACATGAAGCATGCAAACAAGGAATCAGACACTTTCATCACTGCCAAAGTTCACCATAATAGGTCAAGCAGGTGAAAAGCCAATGACTTAATGTGGACACAACCTACTGTGGCTGAAACACATGACAAGTACCTTTCCACATAGATGCTTTTGCTAGTGCCAAGTGAATACAGGCTATTGAGGATCCTGTAGCAAGACACCTGAACATCATCCACTGCGGAGAACAAAGAAGAAACACCCCATTACACATGAGACCCACCACTTCTAAAATTTCACGGTATTCCAGAGGTAAACCCAAACTGACAGTAAACCCAGTTCGGGAACCCAAAGCCGGTACTTTGTAGTAGGGTGTGACTGGTGCACCTACGTATCAGATCTTCGCCGAACAGGTTCTGTCCTATGTGCTCGAAGAGGGATGACAGGACGGGTAGCAGGGCGACGGTGGTGTAGTTGATGATCTGGGTGACTCCCTTGGGCTGGCTGCGCGTGTGAGTGAACTGGCCCTGCTTCAGATTCTCGATGGTCTTCTCTAGGTCCTCGGCTGCGTCGTCGAAGAAGGCCCGAAGAGCTGCCTTCACCATATCCAAGCCCGTTTTCATCACCGTCCTGGGCAACCCAACCCAACAAGCCAGTAAGCATGTTCTGCTCTACCGGATTCACAATCCTGATATTGATAACGCAAGTTCTTCCCTGTTCCAGGCTAAATTTCCCAAATCTGTTTTTTCAGCATGTTATTATGCAGTGTTTATTAGCAATCCTGTGGGCTCAAATGAACAACTCCAGTTGATGTTGCCAATAATTGCCCAGCACATGTCAAATCAACGTACATAAAGATGATCTGGCAGCTAGATGCCAGGATTCCCCCAATTCCAGTCAAGATTCAGAGCTAAGGCTGCAGCACCACCTACCGTGCATCCAGAGTTTGGCCTAGAATGTGAAGGCAATTCACGATAGAGGTAGCATCGTTTCCTGAAACAACACGAAGGTGGAGGGTTATGCGACTGCAAAGCAGGCTACAAGACGCACCTCTTCTTTGCCAACTTATTTGTGTCCTGACATGTGCAATTTAAACCCCTTTACACATGTAATACACGGAGAACCACACTCATGCACAGCTGCAGAAAGTTGGATAATAGATGATAATGCTAATGGACATGCTAGTTTCACCTTAAAAAACAAAGATAAATAAATAAAAACCCAGGGAAAGCATCTGGTTGGACGAGCCACACTTTTGTGAGCCAGTTTAAGGGTGATTAATGGGTAGGTAAGAATATTTACACAATATTTACAAATGAGATCAATGAAAGACTTAATTCTTAAATAGTTATTTTCCCTAGAATATGAATTAATTCAAGAATTGTGAATATGGCTACCAATAAATCATAACATGGTAGACGATAAAAAGTTTAACCAATTATTTTTTAATATTCAATTCACCTAGAGGACTGTCAAATGTCTGACTTGAATGCTACTTTTTATACTCATTTAACCAGTAAGAGCATCCTAAAGTTTACAAAAAAATGAAAAATGTGGAGCATGTACAAAAAAAAGGGGGGAAGCACAAGTAGGACCAACACTGAAGTCTGACATCACTCTACAAAGCGGTTTTCTGCAGAAACACCCGTTTCAGTCCATGCCGGTGTGCATCTTCACTAGGGACACTCTTCCCGCACATTCCCAGAGGACCGCGGGTTGCCTCCCCTCACCCTGTGCCGACATGCAGGCTGAGCATGCAGGCAAGGCCTTGGGCAGCAGCGAGAGACCGGGGATTGGCACGGGCAAAGCTGAGAAGCCGGCACGCGCACACGCCCACGCCATCCTTACCGAACAGCGATATCCTATGTCTGACAAGAACTCCGAGTTTGCAGAACAGGCTGAAGGAGAGAGGGATAGGGAAAGAGGAGAAAACAGAGACAAAGGAGGGAAGAAACAAAGCTGGGGATGAGTGAACCGAGTGGAACACGATGACAGCTGGATGGTCACGGCATGTTAACAGGACCGGAAGATTCAGCCGAGCTTGGCCAGCACATGGCCGGACGGGGTGACGCACGTTCTGGATGTCAAACTGGGTTAGTAGTACGACACTCACAGGTAAGGGCACTCTGGGATGACCTCTCATAGGGGCTCCGCTGGATGGACAGCCATGTGTAAACGCACCGTTTCTCAAAATTAATATAAAAATATCACAGCCCAGCTAAATCTGGACACTGGACAAATAAGATCTTACCGTATGTCTTAATGATGCATTGCCATTCCTTTAATGTTCTTATCATTTATGAACATTTTACTGTTATTAGTTTAAAGCGAAACCCACTTTAACGCAGCTCATTTAAAAAAATACAATTTCTTATGTTCTTATTTAAAATGAATTCGAGAAAGCACTTCTTTGCACAGTGTGTAGTTAGAACATGGAATAGTCTTCCTGTTACTGTAGCACAAGCTAAAACCCTGGGTTCCTTTAAATCAGAGCTAGATAAGATTTTAACAACTCTGAGCTATTAGTTAAGTTCTCCCCAAACGAGCCTGACGAGCTGAATGGCCTCCTCTTGTTTGTAAATTTCTTATGATCTTATTTAAAATGAATTTGAGAAAGCACTTTAAAACATAGTCCTGATTGAAGATAGTGTAGATGATTTTAAGGACAAATCTTAACCGATTTCCCGGTTTCTCCTAACAGTGAACAGAACCAGGACAATCATCAGGCTCCTCCTCATAGGAATTAATTCTGACGCAAAGCTGGCATCTGCTCACCTGGTGACCATCTCCTTCTCCTTGTTAGAAGCGTGTCCCCCGCTGCTGAGGGGTCGGATGGCGGTGGATAGGAAGTACAGACGGTGATTTTTGAAGTACTGGTCGACCAGGGGTAGGACCACCTGTGGCAACAGAACGTTGGTTTCACCTAATTACTAACCCAATTAAATTAACATAATTTCATTAAAACATGCAAGTATTACATTCAAATCTTTGCAAAACTTCATCAGATTAATGCATTTTTTCCATGCATAGATATCTTTAATACCTGATAAACTCTCTGTGGCCGTTATATTAGGACCACCTGCTGATTTACATAAAATTCTCCTCCGAACAGCAAACCGTGGCTGACACTGAATATATCGGCATGCAGGCAGGATGGAGGGGTTCAGCTACTGTTACTGATTGCATTAAGACTTGTGTGATTTCAAAGTGATTTTAAGTCTAGTATAATTGCTGAAGACAGTTGTAGCATTTAAGAAACAGCCACCATCCTAGGATTTTCATACATAATAGTGTCTAGAGTTTACAGAGCACGGTGCAATAATCCAAAACTATCCAGTCGTTGGCAAATCTTTAGCCAAACACACTGCGTCAGTGATGGAGGTCGCTGGAAAGTTGGGGGGGGGGGCCCTTCAACAAGAAAGCCACGAACGCTGAAGTAACAACTCAGTACAACAGTGGTGTGCAGAAAGGCATCAGAAAGAAAATATACAGTACAACTTATCTACTCAAACTATTTGTGGAGTCAAAAGTGGGTATTGAATAGTTCTGCAGTGCCTCATATTCTTTACGCCGCAAAGTGTTTCTATCCTTGCAAGCTGAAAGAAAAATCCAGACTATATTTCCTTTAAAAAAAGATGGAAATTTAAGCTACTATAAGAAAATGATGTCTACAATGAAGTATAGTGTACATTTTCTTTTAGAAAGGAAAACAATTTATGGTGCAATTTCTGAAGAGCAAATAGGATCAAGAGCCAGACCTTCCCAAAGAACATCTGCTGCTCGTGAGAGATCTTCTCCCCTTTAGGGCGAGTGCCCCCATCTGCAGAGAGGAGGGACGTTTAAGGGTTAAGCACACACACACACGCACACACACACACACACACACACGCACACACACACACGCACACACACACACACACACACACACAAGCAGGCAGTCACACAGGTGCCGAAGGGGTCCTACATAACACACCAAAAACGACCATCATTCAGCTCTCAGTCAAGGACGGAAGTTCGGTTAAAATGCCAGGTCCATAAGCAGATTAAAGGACAGTGCGTTTTGTTCACTGCTGTGATTCAGCGCCGACCCTCACCGAACTCCATCATCTGCTCTTGCGCCTCCTCCACATACTTGATAAGCTGCTGCAGGAAGGTGTAGGCGAAGCGCTTCTCGATGGACGGCGTGTCCAGCTCCTGCTCCTTCATAGCCCTGCCAAGTAAGCGGGACGACACGATTGGCCCGACCGCAAACCGGGGACGACCAATAAGCATCCTCGCTTTGCCCAAGAGGCTTTACCTTGAGACGGTGTAGCCGTTGATTTGAAAGAACTTGAGGATATCCTGTGCCTTCTCCCTGTCTTTAGCTTTTTCTTTGGCGGTAAGCGTGTCATAAGGAACCAGTAATGGGTGACTTCCTCCCCCTAGTGTGCAAACCAGATTAGATTACATAAAGCAAAGTTTGCCCTTTTTCGAAATTTTCAGGATCTTCTGTGGCTAATGCACCAAATTCAGCAGTTGATATTCCACCCCTTAAGATCACCTAGTGATTTTATGAGTTATGTCTAGGGAGCAACGGACAGCTTCCGTTCCATGAGAGCCACCATCCATGATGGTGCTGTTTTTGTCTTCAACGGAGCAGGTGGCATGACAACTGTCCCAGAGTCAAGCACTCAAAGTGTGAAAATGGCAACGGCTGAAGGGGCC
>JABFEB020000041.1:11487459-11518395 GCA_019775895.2 Stomatorhinus ivindoensis
GCTGAAGCATTAAGAGTTCCCTTCACTGGAACTAAGAGGCCCAGCCCACCCCCTGAGAAACACCCCCACACCATTATCCCTCCTCCATCAAGCTTTATTGGCACGATGCAGTCAGGCAGGTAACGTTCTGCTCACATCTGCCAAACCCAGACTCGTCCGTCAGACTGTCAGACAGAGAAGCGTGATTCCTCACTCCACAGAACACATTTCCACTGCTCCAGTGTCCAGTGGCGACGTGCTTTACACCACTGCATCTGACACTTGACACTGCGCTTGGTGATGTGAGGCTTGTATGCAGCTGCTCGGCCATGGAAGCCCGTTCCATGAAGCTCCCGGTGCACAGTTTTCAGGCTGCGGTTAATGCCAGAGGAAATTTGGAGCTCTGCAGTCAACAGAGCGTTGGTGACTTCTACACACTAAGCACCTCAGCACTCGGTGACCCCACTCTGTTACTTTACATGGTCTGTCACTTTGTGGCTGAATATCTGTTGTTCCTAAATGCTTCCACAATGCAGTAACACCACTTGCAGCTGACTGTGGAATATCTAGCAGGGGAGAATTTCACTGACTTATTGCAAAGGTGGCATCCTGACAGCACCGTGCTTGAATTCACTGAGCTCTTCAGAACGACCCATTCTTCCACAAATGTTTGTAAACCTGACTGCATGGCTAGAATTTTGATTTTATACACCTTTTGCATGGGTCTGAATGAAACTCCTGAATTCAATGATTAAGATGTGTGTCCCAATACCTTTGTCCATATAGTGTATGTTTACTTGTCACGACTTCCTGTTCTATTCCATGTAACTTCCAGCAGAGCACAGGAAGCACTGTTTCAGATATTCAATCATCTGCTCTACGGTCTTCTCAAACCAGCTTCCATGATGTCCCTTTTTCTCTTGTCGATTCTATAGATCATTCTCCCCAAGCTTAGAACCACACCGAAAGGCCACGATGAAACCTTCATCAGAGGTCCACCTACAGGGTTCTGCTGGACTCAGAGGTGGGTGAGGGGCCATCCCGGGTTGGGTCCTCTGAGATCTTAATGGCCTCCTCCATGGCAGCCAGGAGGCCGTTGCCACCCTCTCCGCGCAGGGCGGGGCCAAAGCACTCCGGCCTCCGGATCAGCAGCCTCACCACCACGTTGGCGTTCTCCTCCACACTTTCACCTGCAGAGCCCCCAAGAGAGCCATCAAACTCATCTCTCAGCCTCTGCAAGCAAACGTCATCTAACACATAGGTCCTGTAACCCAATTATAGCCATGACCAACATTTATAGAGCAGTGATTCCCAACCCGGTCCTTGGAGACCCACAAACGGTCCATGTTTTTGCTCCCACACAGCTTCCTGCCAAACAGTCCAAATTTTTGCGCCCTGGGTGCTGGGAGGGAGCAAAAACATGGTCTGTGGGTTCCCACGGACCGGATTGGGAACCACTGTTAAAGAGGGTACAAATCCCTCTCGTCAGTGTTCCAGGCAGTCTAACAGCTGTGTCTGTGCCTTGGGACTTTGGCGGGGTGTCTACTCACTTCCCATTTAAAAATTCCATACTTTTCCTGACTGTACCGGGGGTTGGGGACAATAAAAACTGTTGAGTTGTTTTTTTATAATACATAGAAGGCAACTTTTTTGCATTAGTTTGGAGACACCAAAGTCATTTCTAACCCTCTTTCCCTTTTCCATATCCAGACTTGAAAAACACAAATCAAATTCTATACTTTTCCATAATATACCAAAATGCTAGTAAATCAGAGAAGAGAAGGGAGCGGAGCATACCGTTGCAGAACACGGCGAATCTGAGGAAGTCTAAGTAGCGCTCTCCTTCCACAGGGTTCCAGCCAATGTCTGGGTATCCCTTAGACACCAGCATCATGCAGCTCTGGAGCCCACACCCTGCCAGGTACTGCACCACCTACACACAGGGAGGAAAGGCAGGAGTCACCGGAGGACAGTGGACCAATCTCAGGAAACCTGTTGGAGGCAGACCAATCGCAGGAAATCTACCACTGGCAGACCAATCACAGGAAACCTATCGCAGGCAGACCAATTGCAGGAAAACTATCACAGGCAGCCCAATCGCAGGAAACCTATCGCAGGCAGACCAATCGCAGGAAATCTACTGCTGACAGACCAACTGCAGGCAGCCCAATCGCAGGAAACCTAACGCAGTCAGACCAATCACAGGAAATCTACCACTGGCAGATCAACCGCGGGCAGCCCAATCACAGGAAACCTATCACAGTCAGACCAATCGCCAGAGCTGCCGTATTGGAGGTCTGTTTATGTGCCTCATTTATTTGTTTGAATTATGTGTATGACTTTGCTATGTTTTGAGCTGTATGTTCATTCATCTGTGCCCTATATGCTGCTGTATGTACAAGAATTTCCCCTGGGGAGCAATAAAGCTTCACCTTGATCTTACTGATTACGGTTGGATGTCGCCCCGGGCCTGAACGACTGCTTCTCTGGTCACAGATGATCTGAGGTTCGGGGGGGGGGGGGGGGCAAGAATCATACTTGGCGGAATCAGCTCCACACCCTTTTGCCGGCGATGTTTAAGAACACATTTATTGCTGTAACCCACCACATCCAAAATATTGCTTCAGGGGTTACGCGGCCCGGGGGGAAATTCGAGAGACATTACAGCCCCTAGCAGGCTGGGAAGCAGGGCGTCTGGCGGCCAGGTCGGGGGTTACTCTAAACACTGGGCGGTGCTCAGCCAGCGAACGGCCCAGGACGTCTGCCAAAATCTCCCTCAAAACCCAACATTAATCAAATCAACTGAAGTTCGGAAAAAATCAATAGGTTATTTGTAGTGTTTGGAAGAAGCTTGCGGGATATGTAGACACAGAACTGAAGAAAATACCTTGAGCGTTAAGTAAGAAAGAGCAGACTCGCTAATTAAAGAAAAATAACACAAATATATAAAAGACAAATCACCTCATTACAGAAAGATAACCCCATTAATGTTGTCTTTACACTAACGTGTCCTCATAACCCTTGTCTCGGTCTTCTTAGCTAGTAAGCTGTGTCAGTCTAATCGTAACACCTAGGTGTACCTTCTCTCTTCCCTGCCCTGAATAAAAAGCTTTTATTTTTTTTCTTTCACTTCCAGAGGCAAAAAAAGAGAGATAAAAAGAACGACTCTTACTTTTTCCAGGTCTGGCTCCCTGAGGGCCAGGGCCAGCTCGTTGTTATCCATCACAGAGGCAGCTGCCACATCCAGAGGAGTGGAGCCTCGCATGGAGGGTGAAGCTGAAGGGGAACAAGCCGCGGCAAACGGCCGCAATCAGGACGGGCCCAGCAAGCCGGCACTATGCTAAGCTAATCCCGGCGGAACTAGCGCTAATTTTTTTTTCCGTTAAATAAAAAATGGGTTATCAGGTTATGCACAACAGCTCCGGCAAACCCGTGACGACTTTCTAACCGCCAAAAGAAAGTCCGTGAACCGTAAAGAAAGAGTACGGGAGCCGCCGCGTGCCCCGCGGCCGCACGCGCCGCCCCCGGTTAGCCGCCGGCGCCCTTACCGAGTCCGACGCTGCTGTTTTCCAGCAAGTAACTGAGGTGATCGAACATGGCTTTTTGGTTTTGTCTACTGATGCGACAGAAGTAGCAAAGAAAACGACAGCAGTTGGCCACCATCTTAGGAAATGTGATTTCCTTAACAAAAGTAATAAAAGAGTCAACAGTAGATTACTGGTTACGTTACATTTAGTGTCCATTCATATATCAAAAATAAGGAGCAATCGCCACTCAAAAATTCGAATACGTTACATCAAACTATGCAAATACACATCAAGATACTGTTAGACTAGATTTACATACACCATCATCCTACAAACATTTAATAAGCTACCAGACAAACCAGATAAGGAGAAAGAACTTCAAAGACTTGGTTACCTTTGACTCCCCTCCTCCCAGCACATTGACCATGACCTCCATGACGGTTTCATGCATCCCGAGTGCCCTCATCAAATTCGGGTGCTGGTAGAAAACTTTATTGTTCATAATGTCACTGCGGACAATAACAGTGAGTCAAGTCTTCACACACACAGACGCCGGTGTGAGTCTCATGTGTTCTGTAATCGTACCTCCGCAGCGGAGTGCTGATTTATATGCTTTTATGATGCTTTTATTTAATGGACACAAGATTTTCACAGATTTTACTGAACCATTTCAGGCTAAGTATTTTTGCTCAAGGGCGCAACAGCAAGGCATCTTCTGGGACTGGAGAACACAACCTTTGTGTTATGAGTCTATGTCCTTAACCACTGAGTTACCTGCTGTCCTGCATATACCCTATTTAGATAACCTAATTACAGAGAAGTGCATTAAAACTATAGTGTACATTGTGTGTGATGGGTAGATAACAATGTTGATTCATACAAAAGTTCTACCCAGTGATGTGACCCCTTCTGGTTGCAATGCTAAAGGTAGCATGAGTGCACAATAATCCACTCAGGGTTGCCATATTTGGTCAGCTGGCTGATGTGAGATTTTCAATTCAAGTCTGCACACGGACTTATATGTACGTAACACTTATATTACCTTGTAAATAGTCTGTAGGGTTTGCAGACTACCCAAATGCTTTCGATGTAGCTAAGTTTGGGTTTATAATGGAATATTATAGATTTGCCGTACGATTTCTTGCATGAGTGTGAGAGTCTGAAAAGGTGAGTTTCACGCCAGATGACTGAGAGCTGGCAACCCTGATGCATTGGAGGTAAATATTTTCACACCGTTGTTCGATGAGGGGATGAGAGATCGACGGGGGAGGAGGATGAGCCATCTTACCCCAAGCCTCGGATCATGAGCTTCTCTTCCTCCTTGCCCATGCGCACGCTCAGCAAGGAGCGGATCTGCCCCAAAGAAGCCAGCAGGTTGATGGTGTCCTCCACGGACACCGAGTTGATGGTGTAGGTCTTGGGCAGGGCGCGCACCTGGCCCCCGATACCGTCGTACTGTCGGTGGAGGAGCACGAACATGGCCCTCACCAAGTCCGGGTCCTCGATCACCGACTCCTGGGCCCAGCGCACCATGGTGTCGGAGATGAGTTGCTGCAGCGTGCCTGGGGGAAGATAGAGGTATCAGTGTCCCAGAGTTCAAACGGGGTTTGTAGGACGAGAACTTTGAAGCCAGGATCTGGAAGGCGGGAGGGAGGGAGTAGCGAACAGCTGCGGCCTGAAGATCGCTTACTGGGCTTCTTGGATGTTTTTTTGTTCGGTATCTCGCCCATTTTCCTCTTCAAGTAAGCCACCTTCTCCACGAGGGACATTAGCCGACCTCTGATGGTGAAGTCCCCGTCGGCTTCGTTCGCCTTGTCGTCGTCGATTTCGATGCCTGTGCACGACGGACAGAGCGCCTCACGTTGCAACGGCAACATCGCAGAGGACGCGGCTCGCAGGAAGAGTCAGCCGAAACCTTGGCTTACCACAGTGCGTCATCAGGTCTTCATGGAAGTCCATCAGCTGCTCCCTGATGTCCTCAGGACAGGGGCAGTCCTGCTTCTCGTCTTTAAAATTCAGCAGCATGTTGATCTGACAGCGAGTGGTAGAAGGGGACACGGGTGAGCTGTCAGAAGGAGTCAGCTCCAAGAGAGATAAGGGGATGCATTTCTGACCTGCTCCTGCGGAGGCGAGCGAAACTCCTTGGTCTTCTTTGCTGTCAGGGCGGCAGACATGTTGAGGGCCTGCATCACCTCGTTGTACCGGAAGCGCTGGTTGTCCTGGAGGTTGGCGACGAAGTCGTCGGAGAAGGCCACCACTGCCTCGATCCGGTGCCTCACCTGGCAGTCGCACAGGTACTGCAGCAGGTGACACATCTGCACCGAGGACAGGAGGAGAGCTTGAGGCGGCGACTCGAGGCAGGCGCGGGCCGTCGGCACGGCAACCACCTGCGAGTGCCCTGGGGGAGTCGAGGTCACGCCAGGCTAATTGGCCAAGCATTAAATACAACTGTCAGGAAAATGTCTCCCAGCACCAAGGTCGCGAGATGTCAGGGTGCCGTTAAACACGAATCCATCGTCATTAACTATAATTAAACTATCAATCCGAAGACGGTGCTGAGGTGTTAAATAGCTTGTCAGACTTAAATGTCAAATGGGAACAATGCACAAGTGCGAGTGATTATTTTGATTCCTTAAATAAATGGTTTTCAGTCCCAATCAAATACAGAGCAAGGTGCGTGTGAATTAAGACAGTAGCCACATTGTGTAATTTCCATGACAATACAAAAGAACATAAAAACAACAGCTGCAGCTGTCAATCAATCTTCAAACCTCTTAACCCCAGTACAGGGTACTATATCAGTATAGTAGCTTAATCCAGGACACTAGCACTGTAAACTGGGGAACACCCAGGATAGGATGCCAATCGACACGCAAACGCTCATAAATTCAAACTATGGACAATTTAGAGCAGGGGTCCCCAAGTTCAGCCCTGTAGGGCTGGAGTCCTGCTAATTTAACACGCCTAATTCAACTTCTCTGCTAATTACCACACGGGTCTTGAGTTGAATCAGTTGTGGTGGAACAGGGAGACAAATCAGAGACAAATGGCTCTCCAGGACTGGAGCCCTGATATAGAGGCACCAGCTCATCTAAGTGCATGTCTTTGGACTGTGGAACAACACTATTCCGGTATCTGGAGGAAACTCCATAGAAACAGCAATAGCACGAGAACTCGACCCGAGTATGAGCCACTACGCTATCAAACATGAAAAACCAACACTTATTTCTTACTGTAAGATCTATTTAAAATAATTTATATAAATTACTACCTGCTACAAGATATAGATGGACCCTTCATAAGCTTGGCAGCACATGGTGTAAATGGTATTTACGCTTATAAACATTCTCAGCAGATTTTGTTAAGCGGGTTGCAGGGTGATTAAAAGGGAAAATGAGACAGCGGCGAGTCACCTGAAGCTTGACGGGCTCTGGAAGTTTCATCTGGAGCAGTCCTTCCTTAGGGACCTTTGCTGTCCTTCCAGTCTCCTCCCCGCCGGTGCCCTCTATCCTGAGCTCGCCCTTGAAGCTCTCACAGTCGGGGGTGTCGCCCCCCTCGTGGCCGGAGTCCTCGGAGAAGACGCTGGGCTCGATGAGCTGCAGGATGTTCTTCAGGTCCCCGTTGTGGAAGACACCCATGATGAGCAAGGTGTAGAAGAGCTTGATGAGGGGCACAAAGAGGAACTCGGTGCTCCCGCCGATGGGGTCGCGGGCGTGGAGGCTGCCTTCCTGGACGGCTTCTGTCAGCATCTCGATGGTCTTGGTCTTGAGGATCTCCAGGGGGAACTCGGGGCTGTACTGGAAGAAGTCCCCGCCGCCGCGGACAAAGCTGGGTGAGAAGAAGTACATGCGCGGACGGAGGGAGGTGCTGAGGCCGATTCCCGGCAGGCCGTGCTTCTTCTTCTCGTCTGGAAAGAGCGTGATGCTCTTGGTCTCGTCCGTCATGGGCACGATGTACTCGTTGTTCATCATCAGGCGCGCAGTGGCGTAGGTGCTGAGGTGGATGTCGATGAGGAGGTCGTAGTAGCCTGTCCGCAACAGGCCCGGCATGTACTTGTTCTCGATGGCGTAGAGTAGCTGGGCCTCGTCCACGTGGCTGCAGAGGGCGTGTGCCACGCGGTTGTTCCCGAGCGCACACACGGCCGAGTACAGCCGTAGAGTGTGGAAGTGGAACTTCAGCAGGTCCTTCTGCTCTGTCAGCTCCAGAATGTCCACAGACCTGGAGAACAAAGATTCCCGGAATGCCACCGCTTCATCAAGGGATTTCACTGGGAACTGTGGCTATTTTTCATTGTAATTATATTATTTCCAACATAGTTTTGATCCCAGTTCCTGGACAGCCTCAGAAACCCAAAACAACGTTAGCTGGTGTCAAACATTTGTCTGAAAATAGCATTCCCACACCCTGGCCCTCTCATGCTAAGGACCTGACCTGTTCTCCTCCGGGATGTGCAGGGACATGAACTGCAGAGGTTCGGAGCACTGCACCAGCCACCCGTGGCGGTCGTTGACTCGGGACGCCTCCACTTTCAGGAAGTGGTTGGGCACGCGGCTCCACAGGACCGGCGTGAGGAACTGCACGTGCAGCCGGGGCGGGCACTGCGGGGTGGCGTTTTTCCTCTCGCTCTTGAAGAGGCCCGCTGAGAGAGGCATCACGTTCTGGCAGGAAAATAACGAGTTCGGCACGATCGGTGGGAGATCCGTCATTGGCTCTTCGCAACGGTGCGGCTGACGTCATGGCACTAGTGTGGATCTGACTAACAAACCACAGAATGTACTCTATGGGAATCTGACCTGACCTATGAAATATTAATCCTGCAGTCAGGTTCAATAGGCCATTATTAAAATAATGTGAATATTACTGATCTACGGGCTGGGGAAGGAAGAGCTAAGTTTGTCATTTCAGGGGGGAGGTTACACTAGGCAGCTTTCATCGACCCGGGGGCACATTTTCAGGATGGTGGAGAGTTGAAACCTCCTCTGAAATTTTGCTATGTGGCTATATGCCTGACGTAAGCAATGACGTAAGCAATGACGTAAGCAATGCATTCCACAAACCTTTACGCGAGTCAGATTTTACAAATGTCGGATTTACCTTCCCATAACATTCATCATATGGGATACACACACACACACACACACACACATACACAGGATTGTAATTATATCTTTGCGGGGACTCACCATTCATTTCTATGGGGAAAAAAATAATCGCAACATTATGGCCTTAACTCCTACCCAGCCCTAACCTTAACCATAAGTAACCAAACAAAATATGAGACTTTTGGCATTTTTTATGTCTCTGTGGGGACATGAAAATGGTCCCCACAATGTCAAAATAACAGGTTTCTATCACATTGTGGGGGACATTTGGTCTCCAAATTGCAATATAAACATAATCAACACACACACACACCCTCCATATTTTTAAACAAATCTGCATTTTTGAATCCTGGTTTAATCGTGGTTCAGCTGGCAGAGGCTATACTGGTAGAAGTCCACACTGAGCAGCAGTGTTGTTTACAGGTTCAAAATATCTAAGCCAGCAATACATAAGAACAAGAGATACTGGAAATGACCAGAAATCGGCTACTTTTTAATGCCAGAGATGACCGTTAATTAGTTTTTCATAAATCGTGGGATGACATCAAGTGACCTTCAAAAGGAATGAGAAAGATTAAGTCTAGGTGTGAAGTGCACTGCTAGGACAGTTTGTATCAGGCTCCTTGAAGCAGGACTATAAAGTCCCATAAAGCAAGGAAGAAGCCCTTCATTAATGAGAAACAGGAAAGAACCAGGTTGGAGTTTGCAAAAACATTATTCATAAACGCACACCCATAAATTGAGAAAAATTATGCTGTGGTCTCTTAATTTTTTCCACGGCTGCATATATACATAACATTTCAAAGACACTTCCAAATACAATCTGACATCGATGTTTCACAAACGCCTTACTCAAAGCTTTGTAGTTTAATAGTTCCCACGAAGAGGTGGATAACACGCATCCAGCATGACAGTAGAGTAATGAAACGCCATACTGCAAGTGTTCCATCCTTAAGTTACGAGGACGGTGTCACTACACCGAGTTTCATTGCAGCAGGTGTGGCCCCCGCCAGGGCCCCTCGGGAAGCCGCGCGTCTTCACACGCCATTCGCTGCCCTATTTGCGTCTACCGCCTCATCACGGCTGCCCACTTACCTTGATGCGGCCCAGTTCAAACTGAAACACGTTGGGGCTCGTGGCTTGAGCGAATACCGCGGGGAACAGCTTGGTGCTGGGCTCCACCTGCCAAGACCCAGAAGCCGGGGTGATGAGTTAAAAATACAGCATAATGTGGCACATAGTTAAGCAAAACATATATTGTAACATGGACAGCCATGGTTTTCTAATTCCAAACAAAATAGAGCTATTATTGTGAAGACAACAATTCTGTAAACTTGTCTATCTGGGTTTTTTGAGTCTACTGATCTTCTTGATCTGACATATCTCAAAAATTTAGCTTACTAATTTGTACAAAGTTTATCGACATACAACGAATGAAAAGTTATGACTCCGACAGGGCCTTTCCTGGAACTTGAACCCAGGTAGCCTCGTCTAGTTACCTGGTAGTAGGTGCTGAGATCTTTTCCATTGGAGGTGAAGGTCAGGAGTCCATTGGCAGTGTCCACAAGACAGCCAATCTCCAGGCCATTGTTGTTGCGACCCTGCCCTGGACTGGTGCTCTCTCCTGCCCACACCATATAACAGTTGCTACGCTTGATGCTAGTATTTAGAGAGAAATGCAGACAGATAGGTTGAGTATGTCCATGGGTCACTCAAAACTTAGTTCTTCCCAGTCAGCTTCTCAGGGAATAGTCTGTGCCTGAGATGGAAAGTGGGTGATTTCACAAGGCAGCCGTGAGATTTTAGGTGTGACTGACCTCTCATGGACCTTGCCCTTCTCGTCCCCAAGGGTGACAGTCACGGTGCGGACCTTCTCCAGGTCGAAGGCCGTGTCGTACTGGTGGAAGTCGGAGGTCACCCAGCCGACCCACACACTTGAGGGTTCCTGGCCGGGAAAGATCCTCACAGAATAGTAGTACTGAGGAGAGTTACAGACGAGAAGCCATCAACAGAATTGCAAGGAGACGCTCTCTACTAATAGCTATGAACTGTCAGTAGGATAATTTGGTGCATGACATCACCACAGTAAAACATTCACTCAGTTCAACTGCCATTCAAAATCTCATATTACATATTCAACATGCTAAAGAGACCCGTGACAGTAAAAACACTACTGGCTCTGAACAGTAAGTTTAAATGACCTAAATATCACAAAATCAAAATGATTGTGTAGAGGCAAGGTTTGCTTAAACTGTGGCCATTGTACTTAGTATTAAATACTATAAACATACTAAAACTATTCACCATTATCTACTTCATGAATTATTTCAAATGTAGCACAGGAATAGAACAGAAAACGCATACTTAATGATCATATTTCAAAGAACTGATCATAAGTCAATGAGCGTCATGTCGGGCCGCCATTCAGTCCGAAATGCAATGTATCATATTGACAGATGCCCTCACCGTAGATGTCTGCATGAGGTACTCATAGTCGTCCCTCTCGTCAGCTAGCACCTCCTCTGAAAGACGGGCAGATGAGTGGCTAGTGCTGAAATCCGGCTTGGTTCTCTTAAGCATGAACCTGCAATAAAGGTGACCTTGTATCTCAATGGGTAAAGCAAGAAGAATCAAGTAGAACTGTATTTGTTATAATGGAAAACTTTCTGTACAGTGAAAAGGTTATAATACCTAAAGTTAGTTCACAGATCTATTGATAGGAAGTACTTTTATGTACGCTATGATACCAACCTCTGCTTGAGCTTAGACGGCTTCTCTTGGTTGTAATCCTTGTGGTTGTTGAACTCATCTTTATCTCTCTCTGACCCATTGGGGCCCAAGTGGCCATGAGCAGTTTTCATAAGGACCTCAAAGTCTGAGACAGTCTCAAAGTCATCCAGGTCCTTCTTGGGCGAGAAGAAGCTACCATTGGAAGGCAGCGTGGCCCCCGGCGACTTCGAGAATCCCTCGGCACACTCGACTGGCATGCTCAAGCGATAGAACACGATGTCGGTGTTGCTGTTCTGCGACCCGAAGGACCTCTGCGTGACCTTCAGACAGGGAGAACCATCGATGGTTCCATCGATCCGGGCAACCTTTTCACAACAAAATATAGAATGTAAAATTACAGGACTTACACCTCAAGCTGATGTCCATGCAGGCATGTTTCTGAAGGAATTTCAGCTGTTTTTCTGGTAATAAATGACCAGTATTGCTTTGGGGGAAAAGTTTATGAGTCCATCGCCTCACCTCGATATGCTCATGATTTTGTGGTACCGGAATGAACTGGGGCAGCCGCTTGCTCAGCCACATAGTCAGATCCCTGTTCATGTTGACGGCAAAAGGTTCAAATCCCTCCTGCAGGCCACAGATAGTGAAGTACTTCAGCGTGCTGACATCCTTCCCGAAGTTCATCCGCCCCAGCTGACACACGCCCAGGCTGCACACGGGGATGAAGCCTGTGGGCAAAGGGGCGCAATATGCTCACATACCGGCGCAATCTGTTTTATACTGTAACGAAAAAGCAACCAAAATTTCAATGTTATTAGTGAAATAATTTTGCACAAAATGACAGATTTTAGTTGCTTTTATACTAAATGGCAGTCAGTAGTGCAGTCAGTAGGTGGCACTCATGTCAAGATGATCTACAGTCAGAACACGGCTGTTACAGATACTACCCATAACTCAAAGTTAACTGTAGAGTCATTACGTCTATTATAAAAATAAATTTGTACTCCGCTGTTATTGTTCACATCTCTAATAAACCATCAGGAGCGTTCAGTGGCTCTGAACATACCACATGACCAGCTCAAAACAATTTCTGTCCTTGACAGGGAAGTAGTGACCCCCCCCCCCATGCTTTCAGCACACTCAGTCTCATGCACTCGGTGTCCTACAGCCATTAACGAAATGCATTCACTGATTCATTTGTTCAAACAAACAGTACAATCATGAGCCTCTCTAGTCACACATACAATAAAAAGGAACGATACCTTTTCAATTAAAATGTTTAATCAGTGTAGCTTTCACACGGCATGACATTCATACTCGTCCTTTGGACATAATAATTTTTCAGAATGCGTTACCTGAATTTACCCTGCCCCCATTTTTCCATTGAAAGACTGTCTTTCTTATTGGAATAATAAAAATTGCAAGTCATCCACACAAGTACCACATGTTGAAAATGTTTAACAAGCTTGAACGGCAGGGAAAGGAAACAAGTTTGCTGGAGCTACTTATTGGCCAACCTTTTCTTCTTTAGAGCAAAACACCAACCTTCGCAAACTTCGAAGTCCTTGAACGCCAGCTCTGACCCGGAGTCATCCAGGAGCACCTCCCCGTTGAGCGTGAACATCATGGTGTGCTCGTTCATGTCGACCATGCAGCCCACCACGTCGCCGGGCTGCCAGGAGCGGCCAAAGTGCTCATTGCCTTGGTGCCACCGCTGAGCCTGCGATGCGGAGCCGAACATCTCAGCCCTGAATGCTACTCCTATTTTCTACAAGACTCGGAGCTCCTCCGTCACACAGAAAGAGCCATGAAACGTTTTAATTTTCTATACAGCAATCACCATTTTTCCAAGGCTTACATCGTTCTATTCTGATACATTCTCTGCCCTAAAAAAATAAACATTCATCTCCACTCCAAGCTCTGACAGCAATTGCAGTATGAATCATTGAGCGTGTAAATGGCTGCTCACTGCAGGATCTGACAGCCTTTGTGCGGATTTGAGTGTTTCCCAACTCGCTTCTGCAGTGCCTTCTTGGACCTGCTAATAACCGGCTTGATGACAAGGAGCAGCATATATTCGGCGAGGTTGAGAATGGCGTTCACCCTCACCCGCAGTGACGCACCTTGGCAAAACCCGTCATTTGATTCCTGGCTCAGCAACTGAGTCATACAAAGGTCCCTCACTCACTTTGAAGCCGTCAAAGACGAAGGCCTGGTCGTCGGAGCCCAGCTCCCAGTCCGGTAGGCAGTCGGGCTGGGCCCAGCCCACCCTCATCTCCCCTGCCGTCACCACCTCGAACTCGAAGTACCACTTCCCGGCGTTCACGCTGTAGGTCTTCTCGGCGCGGAAGATCCGGAACCGTTCTGCCGTCATGTTGCTGACGTCTGACCTGGCGGCTAGAATGCAGAAAGGAGAACGGCGCAAAAAACATGTGACGCCGGTCATGAGTCTGATTGGATGACTGCGCAAGGTGGCCCCAGCAACGGCGTTTGCTTCCATTAAAACCACTCAGTTGTGTGTGACCCCATGTTTGCCACAAACTGGTACTACACTAAAGGGGGCAAACATCTTTAGTGGCCCCCCCCCAGAGAACAAAGCCACATCTGGGTGGCCCCCTTGATGAAGATGTGCTTTATATGATGACTCATGGAGGGGCGAGAAGACCAAAAAAAGGCCAATGGGAATTAATTTCATTCTGCATGCTGTATGGTACAACAATGTCACGCCATGCGCCACAACAAGAAGACAGTGGCAGGGACCAGGAAACTCGATGGGGATCCAGTTTCAACATCCAAACTGAGAAAAGTTTCCCAGCAGGAAAGGTTTTTCCCACTGCTGAACCCAAAATTACAAGGAACATTTCCCAGAACAATCCAGGGGACCATTTTTCCGTTGCATGGAGTCTGTGTTGATATCAGATCAATGTAATCCTCAGTCTTATACCTATGCAGCTGTGCACAGATGCATCCTGCCTAGGACATATACATGGGCGGGGTCACAGGAGCACTGGTCCCAGCTGATTGGCCCCCGGAGTGCCCCTCCCCTGTCACTCATCAATTCAAAGCATATCATTGGCTATTGATAAGGTTGGCCCTTCAGTATGAATAATGGGCCCTCTTATGTCACCTCCTTAAAAAATCCTCCTAGAACCTCCCCTGCATCCCGCTGCAATGAAGCCATACATGCTATCAAGCTACAAAAAAAAACATGCCATTTCATCATATATCAGACTTTTAAAACGCTAGGAATAGATAAGTACAAAAAAGGATCGCATACAACAGATTGGACAAAGTTTTACTGACGTGGTGCAATAAATTTAAGGAGTCTTCACATAACGACGAGAGGCATGTGCCAGAATTTACCGTGATCTTGGTCGGGGGCCTCCAGGTTGTACCCATATCCCAGCAGGGTGCGGACCGCCTCCCTCAGACTGTCTTTGTTGGACTTCTTGGTCCGTTCATCCAGCAGGGCGTACGGAACGAGGCGAGGATTTCTTCTGTTCTTCACATCCTGGTAGGAGACACACGAGGCAGGCGAGAACGGGACAGATGGTCATAAACCGAGAAGCGTGCTCTGGGACTCTCCAGACTCGCGTAACCCGCTCTTCATCCGTTAATCCCCCCCCCCCCAAGTTAAAATAGGCAAAAACTGTGAGCCCACTGAGAACTTCCGAGAACTTTTCACGGCTTGTGAGACTCTGCCGCATATACAGCAAGTTCTTCACCACTCAGCAAGAATAACCCAGACAAGAAGAATTCTGTAGCTCCATATCCATACACCGTGCAGGAATCAGAGCTTTAATACGTTTCAGGTTTCTTCAGTCTCCAATTAGGGCACCAGGGAACGGGGCAAAATGGATGACCCAACCCAATGTTCTTGACAGGTCGCCCTTTCAACCAACCTTGGTTCCCATATATTTCCCCCTGCAACCTCCCATGCTAGATGCCCCAATCCATTCATTTCTGCCTTCCCCCACCACCATTCCATCCCAAAAAGACCCAAGCTGTCAGATCACACCTGCTGGATGCCATAGGTCCAGCCTTGCCGGATTCTGTCCCGGGCCCAGACGTTGTGCGCGTTCTCGGCCAGCTTGTCCACCATGGCTTCCTGGGAGGACGACAGCTTGATGTGGCTCAGATCCATGGGAGCAGGCTTGTACCCACTCGACAGCTCATAGCTGCACAGAGAGAGGTCCGGGATCACACCTTGCATCATGACCCGTCGGGTCATATCAAGGAGAAAGTGATCATGGCAAGAGACAAGTGCACTTCACTGCTAAAACCACAGCTACAGAAATCTGTACAGGAGTTAAGTCTGAGGTGACCCAAAACAGTATTCCCACTTAATTCCTCATGAATTCGCCCTCTTTCCTGCCAGTGCCAAAATTATGCATTACGAATTATGCAACTGTGCCAGAATTCAAAAACTTTAAAAAGATCCCCATCAAATTTAAGCCTTAGTCCAGCATTTCTCAATCCACTCCTTGGGGAACCACAGTCGGTCCACGTTTTTGCTCCCTCCAATCTCCCTGCCAGACAGTCCACATTTTTGCTCCCTCCCAGCTCCCAGCAAAAAAAACGTGGACTGTCTGTGGGTCCCTGTGGACCGGACTGGGAAACACTGCCTTAGACCATGAGCTACTTGGTTTTACTTGGTAGAAAGCTTCAGGCTCTTCACTTTGTCTTCTGCGTGCTCGTCAGCCACCCCCACATGGCATCCAAGGGCAAGCAGCGTTCTTCAGAGGAAGAAAACAAAGGAGCTAAACCAAAGATGACTTTGCTGCCAGAATGCCTACTGCTCAGCCTGCAGGGGTATTATTATTGACAATTACTGCTGATAATTTTACCTGCTTTTGACCTTCATCAAGGGTGATGTACAGCATATTGGTACAAAGTAGCAGAAATACGTGTGAAACAAGCACCACACAAAGGAAGGAATCAAGGCAGTCAATACAGGTGCTCAGTAAGTGTATATTCAGAAAGTGAAAAGGCTAACTGTCTCCAGGCCTTGGAAACGACAGACAGCCTGTTACACCAATGAGAATCCAGAGATAAGAACAGGCATTACGATGCAGGTATAGAACAAGTCCGAATACTTGTTAGCTAGTTATGTTTTGGCATTATTATACCAAGACAAATAAAAAAATTTTAAGTTGATAAATGAGTGAAGTCTTGCAATACAAGTATTGTGTATACGCTTTGTCTGTCAAGCGTCACGTGATCACAACTGAGCTGATGGTTCTTCTCTGGCTCTCGCTGCGGGATTGTGGGTAATCTTTTCCGAAGCTTGGTAAAGTAAAAGCACCATGAACGAATCATGCTCGCAATCCTAGGTTTTACTGTATATGCAAACATATTTGTGGAGATCACATGCTCAGGACTCAGCCGTCACACAGTACTTCAGAATATGATTTAATGACCCTTCCAGTCCGAAGTTCAGATCAAGAATTCAGGAAATGACCCGAGTCCTGCCACTCTGACCTAGATGCTCTGTTTTGACAAGGCTGCCCCTGAAATTCTGAAATTAATTAGAAATGACCAGCTATCCCTTATGGTCTGGAATTCCACCTCGGACTGAGGCTCAAAATACTGTTACAAAAACATTTGCATATAATGACATTTAGACTATCAGTGTCTGGAGTTTCAAGAAACACCACCATGGCTCATACAAATTAATCATGGATTTTTTTTTCACTCAAAGAAACTTCATATAGAGATAATGGATCCTTCCTCATTTAATCCTTTTAATTGTGCTACACATAACCGAATAGCGCTGTCACTGTGTTCAGCACAGTGAAGACCTTTAGAGTCTAACTACACGGATCCAGAGACAAAATGATATCAGCAAATGTTGTGATCACCTAAAACCCTTAATTTTATGAATTCTTATAAGATTCTTCTATTATTATTATTTTTTTAAATAGCTTCACAGGCTTCCCAGCCATTTGCAGGAGCTTGTTTTACTTCTGGAATGTTCTTTGTCCAATAAGTAATGAACACTTACTTCAGTGTCTCCAGAGACATCTGTAAGTTGTAGCTGCGCTCCTGTTCTGGAAGCTTGCAAAACTCCACCAGGCACGGGTGCTGTCTTTTGTTATCGTCTCGAATCTAGAGCACAAGGACAACAGCTCAGAGATGTGTCTCATAAACATTCCTCCTTCTGACCTATAGTCAAATATATGATTATCGGGGAAATTGTAAAAAATAAAAATGTCTCAGGCAGTCCCCATTTTTCCTCCCTCCGAGTTCCCGCCCAGTCAGTCCACATTTTTGCTCCCTCTCATCTCCCTGCCAGTCAGTCCACATTTCTGCTCCCTCTCATCTCCCTGCCAGTCAGTCCACATTTTTCCTCCCTCCGAGTTCCCGGCCAGTCAGTCCACATTTTTGCTCCCTCTCATCTCCCTGCCAGTCAGTCCACATTTTTGCTCCCTCTCATCTCCCTGCCAATCAGTCCACATTTTTGCTCCCTCTCATCTCCCTGCCAGTCAGTCCACACCAAAACATGGACTTTCTGTGGGTCCCAGAGGACTGGATTGGGAAAAATTGATGTAAGCATTGGATCTAGTCACTGCTCTTGCCAACGTGCCCCCGATTTGGCTCAAAATCGTACAACAGGCCCCCCCTCCGCCCAAAGGCCATTTCGGGATCTGTTAGGAACATAAAGCAGACAGGAGCAACGTCCGAAGACCCCAGTGTCCTGCTGGAGGCTGAGCATGGCAGTGAGGCATGTTTAATTAGCGCTGGTGCCCATGGCGACCTCCAAGGCGTGCTCAGGAGGGCAAGTGGCCAGTGCCAACAGACAGCTTTCACCCAGGGGAGGGGCAGGGGAATGCTGGTCCCCAGCAGGATGTGTGTGTGTGTGTGTGCGTGTGTGTAATTATTACACTGTGGGGACCAGACTTCCTCACAATGTGGTAAAAACCTGTAACTATTTTTTAACCTTCTGGGGACATGTTTTTGGTTTTTGGTTAAGGCTGTCATAGTTGGGGTTAGGGTTATGCCCAAAGAAATTAATGGAGAGTCCCCATAAAGGAATGAATGTGTGTGTGTGTGTGCGCGCGCATGAGTATGTGCTTTTAACTCAGTAAATTTCAAATGCTGTTCCCTTCCCACATTCTCAAGTAAAGTGAATTACACTAAGTTCTGCTACAACGCAACTAATGTGCTTGTAGAGCTTGCATCCACTGAAATACACACATTCAATGGGAAACACAGGGTTAGGGGAATGTGACTCTGATACTTAGTAACTTATGCCAAGAAAAAAAACGAGTTAAATAATGAAATCAGTGATACCGGCACCCAATAATGTAATTAAATGCATCTTCAATAAGAAAGAATAACAATACATTAATAAATTATATCATAAACATCTCCTATGGGTCTTATGAGTTTCAGGAGAATTGCCTAATAGCCACTTCAACCGAACGTGCCGAACTTGATTGCAAATTCAGCTGAGTCCGGCTTTCTGAGGGGCACCGCCTCCTCTGCAATCTGATTGGTTAACTCTCATTTCTATGCTCTGTCCTCAGAACGTTTTTTGTATAAGTTAAATGCCCAGAAGCTCCAACATAGGCACCAAGATGAAATAAGCATGAAGAATAATCTGGGTTTCATCAAGTGATTGATTGCCATGGCAACACACAAGCGCACCCAAACCACACCCTTCAATTTTCTGCCTTACTTCATTTTTTTATTATTTGGCAGTCGCTTTTACCCAAAGCGACGTGTTTTTCTGACAGTCCGCAAAGCAGCTGGGGTTAAGAGCTTCGCTCAAGGGCCCGGCGGTGACATCACTCTGCTGACTCTGGGATCTGACCCGGCGACCTTCCGGTCACAGGTACAGCATGCTAATCCACCAAGTCTCCCAGTAAGAGGTCAGCGGCAGCGGGCAGCGGGAGGAGGACAGAGCAAATGGGTCGGGTCCGAGCTCGTCAGCACCCAGGTGACGTGGAAACCGAAATGACAGTCAGGGAACAGCAGCAGCTGGAACAAACGAGAATATAAATGTTCCCAAATGGTCCCTGGAAGCACAGGGCACACTGCAGGGCACACTGTAGACGGCCACTCCGCTGCAGGGCGACCACTCGTGCTCAGGCGCACATTATGTGCAATTCAGAGCCTCCAGTTCACCTGCATGTTTTTGGACTGTGGGAGGAAGTCCACAGGACCATGAGGACAGCATGCAAACTCCACACGCGCACGCCGAGAGAGACAGGAAATGAAATCCACAAACCTGGAGGTGCAAGGCCGGTGCACTCCCCACTGGGCCGCCCACTCATACAACATGCAAAATATAATCGCAGGAACCTACAGCACATCACAGAGGGGAGCGGACCGCTCCGACCCGCTACAACGGCCAAACAAAACCAGAGAAACAGTCCTCTCAGCAAGCAAGATTCGCAAGGCTAGTAAATCTCGACCAACTCTGAAAAAAACAAGCTCTACAAATCAAACCAAAGTCACGAACAGCTTAATGATGAGGGGCAGTATCAGAAATCACTGAAAATGTCTTCTAGAATTGAGTTAAATTTTTCATATTTGTAACATCTGCCAAGCAACAAGACACAGTCATGAATGATGACCTATGATCACGGCAACAAAACCACCATCTGGACAGCGGGCTCACTGCCGAAAGCAAAATCTTATTTATAATCACTGTAACCTGCAAAAATGTGTCAAAAAGAACTGAGAGAGGACAGCTGTCGACCGTCTAAGGTGTGAGATGTTTGTCACTCACTGTTCCGTAGGTCCAGCCAAGCTCGATCTTGTTCATGACCCACAGCTCATGAATGTTCTCTGCAAGCTTCTCCCGGATCCGCTCCAGGTGAGGAGGTAAGACGATCTGAAAATTTATGCCGGGATCAGGTGGATGCTGGAGCGGCAGGGCGTGGGGGGGGCCCGGTCAGCTCCAAACAGCTGTCACCCAAAAGGCTGCGGCAATGGTACCTGGCTGGTGTCCACAGGAGTGGGCGTGAAGGCCGCCTGCGTCAGGGTCACCGTGGGCCCCAGCAGGTCTCGTGTGCCGCTGTGGTCCTGCTTGTACTCCTGGCTGTGCTCCACCCTCAGCTTCTCCCTGGGCAGCACAGCTTCGAAGCACGGCGCGTACCCAGGGGGCGGGAGGAACTTGAACTCCCCGTGACGCCCCCCCAGCAGGAAGCGTACTCTGCAGGGTGAGGAGACCACAGCTATAAACAAAATCTCACATATCTTTACGTATATTCTGGGATCTGAATCTATAGCCCTCTGGGTTCTAACTCTAGTCCCCAAATGCTATACAGAAAACCTCACATAACGTATATCCTGGGATCTGAACCTATAGCCCTCTGGGGTCTAAGTCCAGTCCTGAAAATATACACAAAGCCTCACATAATGTATATCTTGGGATCTGAATCTATAGCCCTCTGGGTTCTAAGTCCAGTCCTCAAATGCCATTCACAAAACCTTACATAATGTGTATCCTAGGATCTGAATCTATAACCCTCTGGGTTCTAAATCCAGTCCCCAAATGGTATACACCTCAGCCGATTTATATCATGGGATCTGAGTCTATAACCATCTGGGTTCTAGGTGCAGTGCTTTTATCTTTACACTAATTGGTGTGGAATTTTGAGCAACAACCAAATTCAAGTATACAAATCCTGCAAGTGCTGCATTTTCTGTCAATTGCCCAACATACATTATTATTACGATCACTAATTTATAAGTTCTGTATTGCAAACACAGTAAATTCATTTCTTAGACCTTTTAAACAGTTAAGGCAAAGGTATCCACTCCTTGCCGCACTAATACTTCCATATTTGGTCATTCTTGACGTCCGCACTAACATTACAGTATACTGTGTCATCTAGTGTAAACTGTCAACTCCCACAAAAACGCTTTATATAAACCTGCGCCGTGTCAGGATCTCATAGCAGTGATTCCTGCACAGTGCTGGAGCAGAACCCAGGCATGTGGGAAATGAGCTTAGCTGGGGCACGTCCCACAATTCCCCCACGAAGCTTGTTTGGGAATTCCATAGAGGTTCTTGGTTCAGCTGGGCAAGAACCATTAGCTGGGGGGTGAAAAGACGGGGATGTGCTAAAGATGACCAGTGTGCTGATGTAGGGTGACCTGGAGGACATTATAAAGCTGCAAAATCAAGCAACAGAGAGATGCACCAATTTTCTATCAATTATTCAATTCCTCCAAAGTCATTTCATTTTAACAGGTTTCATTTAATTTAAAAAAAATGCTAAATCAAAATGCAAGAATGAAATATTCAAGGCTCTAAAGCCAAAAATCTAAAGCTTGTTCAAAATGAAACTAAAAGAAATTAAAATTTGAAGTAAAAATTGAATCACAAAATGAAAGCTAAAATGTCTCGCTAAAGACCTCCGTCAGGCTAATCCCATTAGCCAGCAGCCAATGACGCCAAAGGGTGCATCTCTTGAAGACAAGCCAAAATTTCACGAAATCTGCCGCCATCCACGCGGCCCGGCCCTTCGGTCCTCCTCCGCAATCTCATAACGAGATTAGCCCCGCTTTGAAACATTAACCACGGCGCAAAAATCAGTCGGCTGATGCCTCGCCCCTTATTGAGCCTCCGGAATACGTCTGTGTCAGAACACGCCTTTCCACAGTCAGCAGAATGGGGGAAGAGCAGTGTAATATGAAATCAATAGTAAAGCAGTTAACCCACCGTTTTAGGGAACCGGCGCGATTGCATTATGACAAAGTACACTGCATTCATCACACGCCATCTGCCTCACACTGAAAAAGATAACTCTAGCCAGCAGGACACGGATAATTGAAAAACTACTGGTCGTCGATAAGAATGGAGACTAAGCACCTCGGCTGAAGCGGGCGACGGGAAGGACCGTCAACGGGCAGTTTCTCTTTTAGGGCGGGAGTCTGAGGCACTCACTTGACCCCAGCTGAGAAGCTGACGACGGGGAAGAAGAGGCCGTCTGAGTTGAAGTTCTCGAACATGCCCTGGACGGGCTGCCCGTTGATGCGGAAGGAGATGCTGGGCGCACTGAGGTCCAGACAGCAGCTGACCACGTCGTCCGCCCGGAGGAGATGCTGATTGGGCGAGCTCACCGTCCTGGCGACGCAGCCTGTCCGGGAGAAGTGGGGTACATCAGCCTACATGGAAAATCCCCCACCCTCCAGTGGCCCTCCACATCGCAAGAGGAGCTATTTATTTCTCCACAAGCGTGGCGAAAGCTAGCAGCAATTTATGATGTTTGCGAATTCGGTTTACACAATAAAATAAAACAAACCAAGTGATATATTTATGAGCAATCACGTCATGCTGTGGATCTATATCCCGTCACAGCCTATGGAAGAGAAACATTGATATTCCCGTCTACAGCATTCCGCTGCGTTGCTTACATGGCTTCAGTCACTCATTTATACCATCACCAAGCAACAGGTGTTCCAAAATCCCTACTACTGGCACAACAAGGGCAGCACGCTCAAATTACACAGGAAACATACAGCCGTTCTTCGTGAACTACCACAGAGTCGAGACATGTTTACTGTTTCTCACGCAGGCTTTTCAGAGACACCACACCTCTTCCGGAAACGCCTTCGCTTTTCACAAGCAATTGTACCCTTCTCACCCAAAATAACCAGAATTTTTGTTGTCCGATTATCGCATAGCCACACAAGGGTGCAGAGTGTCCCAATGTTCACCATGTGTCCTTACAAAAGGCTTCTATGACTGAGACAGGCAGGTACACCATTCATTCCTGCATCAATGAACAAGCAGCCTTTTAGAAAAAACAATCAAGAACGCTTAATCAAATTCTCTGGATCCAAACTAATTTTATCCTGAAAATAAGGTAAAAATAGCCATTACGGTAACAAAAGACATCTACAGTAAACCACTGCCCAGTGGTCAACATGTACACAAGGGTTCTGAGTTTTACACATACAGTGAGCTTTTACATTTATGCTGGAGTCTAGTCTCTGGTTGTGAAACAGTGACCAATGGAGGGGCCTGTTTTAGCAACACATGTAATTAAACAAATTTGGGGTAAGCAGATGTGCTTCATTTCTGCTCAGCTGCCATTACATCCATCCATCCATCCATCCATCCATCCCCTGAAACCGCTTGTCCTATTCACGGTCACAGGGGGTCGGGAACCTGTCCCAAAGGCTACAGGCACAAGGCAGAGAACAAGGCAGGATGGGCTGCAAACCCAATGCAGCCAGATATTATTATGAATACTAAATAAATACATTTTAGACCATTTTAGGTTTAAATGAGGCATTTAAAGGAAAATCTGGAAATGTGTTGGAAAAAAATTGAGTGAGGCGGATGAAAATGTAGGAAAACCGTGGATCGTGGCAGGTATGACTATCTGAACATCCAGTTAATAGCTTCCATAAGCAAGTCTTTTCAAATCTATAGGGTTTTGCCAGGTGAATACGTTAAGTAATTGTGTCCATTTTAAATTTAGTGTAACAATGGAGTATGAAACTGCAAACAGTGCAGGGTGACAGATTTTAAGTCATGTCCGATTCACTGTGCTGTGAATCAACCTATGACTGCAGGGTCTGGCACTACCAGCCAATCGGAGCCAGTGTAACATTACTTTCGTTACAGTTTCAAAAGTTTTAAGGTTTCCACTCTACTGACAGGCAAACGTGGGATGCTATCATCTGTAGGAGTAACCAGACCATGAGGTCCTCCACGATAAAATCTCGAGGCTGACATACCGTGTTGAGTTCAGCGGGGGCTTAGGGGTAATTAGGGGGGAGCATTTTCCGTGAGGCATATGAAATCGTACGGGAAAAGCACGACACTTGCCAGCGACAAGGATCTGTAGACAGGGATACATTTTAGACTGCTGCAGGCATGTCTATTTGGAAGAGCCCAGATCGCTCACCTCTACGCTAAGCAGGACAATGACTTGGCTGAACACTCCTGCATTAGAGGGTGAGTGATTCAGATAGTAATCAGCTTCCTGGCTGCCTGTCTCCTGTACTGCACTCTGGGATCAAAAAAAAAACTACAGTAATGGACCGCAGCCTCGGGAGAGACGAAGAACAGCCAGGAAGCTTCAGAAGCTGCCTCACCTGACCAAAGATGAAGACCGTCAAAGCCGTAGGAGTAGAGATCGTCCCCCACGCCGTTGCCTCCCCAGCCCTCTCCGCCCCCAGGGTACGGGGAGTAGCCGTCGGTCGTCGCCCAGCCCACGCGGAGGTGGGTGGCTTCGGCCGTGACGAATGGCGCCACGTGGTCCACGATCAGCTCGTAATACCACTTGCGGTACTGGGCAGAACCTTCGCTGATGCCCAGGAAGATGTTCGGCCTCATGCTGCGGAACGGTCGACGGGTGACATGTACCATGAGGAGACCGGGAAGTCTGGGAAGGAGCCTGACGCACGGGGAGAGAGGATGGGGAAGGGGCGGGTACCTGCTGACATGGTTGACTAGCCGCGTCTGGAGGAGCAGGTCCCGGCCGGGGAGCAGATTGTCACAGATGAGGTGCTGGTTGGAACGCACGGCCACTCCGTGGCACACGCACAGGGAGCAGAGTACGTCCAGGACCTGTCAGTCATGTAGACAGATTAGAGACTCAGCTTCCCCACACCACTCCCTTAGCCTATTCTCTTATTGGCCCATGGATCCAGGGCTGGTCCAACTTGTCATTTGTCATTCTCCTTCCCATTCTGATTGGCTGATAAAATAGGGGAGGGGCTGGTGGCCATTGGGCCCTAAGCAGTCATTTAGTTTACATATGCTTCAGGAAGGAAGTCAGGCACACATCTACATCCCCAACAGAATCATACAACCTACTGGTGCAAGGCTCTGCTCTGCGCTGTACCATGTTCTGATATAGCAGGGTCCCGGTTGATAGATAACCCAATCCACTAATACACTGATAGCCTAAATATACGGTTGAATAAACACCCAAATAAGATGTAAATACATCATAATTAACACTCACACACACTCATATAAAAGGCCTAGCCAGGCAGCCTAGGTTACATAAGTCTGGTGCATAATTTTAAAAGGACAACATTTAAATAAATGGCACGAAGAAGAATACAGACAGGATCAAAAAAGGCAATTAGATCCAGCAGCCTGGGTGTGCAGTAGCAATTCAAATTCATCAAATAATCAACAACTGGCTATTCAAAATATGAATAACATGGCAAGCGAATGAAATCTGCTGTCCCAGCTGCGACTTGCCGTCAAAGCAGATCTGCCTCTGCGAGACCCTAGAGGCAAGAGTCGTCGGTTAAAGCTAAACACTCCCCCCCCCCCCCCCCCGAGTCCCCCGTGATGCTGAGCCGGAGCGACTGGGAAAAGCCAGAGGCTGTCAGGCGAGAGCCAGTCACTCACAGCAGCCCAACTACACTACGCAAGGGTGGCAATAAAATGATGTAGAGGTGTCCCAGGCACGAACATCATGTTGACGTCTGGATCGAAGGACAGAGAAGCACAGAGCTTGAGAAGGTGAGACTGACTTGGACCAACAGCTGCAGAGGCATGTGCTAACCCAGAGGAGCTGGAGATGCAGGCCCCGGAATGTGGATGTCAAACCTCAAAGGTCAAAGGGTCAGGAGACCAAAGGGTCAGAGAGTTGGTCCCAGCCACCCAAAAGAGTAACCAGCCCCATCAGACGCCTGGAGAACGACAATATTCTTAGCTTCCCACACAAAGCAGCCTGACCATAAAGGCGCCGTGTGACCGCATCCATCGCAAGCGTGTGCAGCGTCAGCCTTGGGCATTTTCAGGGTCATGTGACTTTGATCGTAGACCACCAGACGCTCCATTCTCTTTTATGCATCATTTTCCAGATGTACGGTTTAATCTCTCTCATGTAAACTCTACCCCATGCTAACAAAATGGGCATTTTGTATTTTCTCTGATTTGGAACAATTAATATACTTGATTTATTTGATTATTAATTGGCTTAGCTGGTGTTTTCAGCTGTGCTAGATCAGAGCTGTTATGGGGTAAGCTCGAACAGAGTTTACCGATCAATTTTATTTCCCTCTGGTTTGATATAGGATTTCATGGAGGCTAAACTCCCTTCCTCTGCGTCTTAAGGTGACCTTGCAGTGACAGGTGGTGTGTGGATTTTATGACTGTTTGCCCTGCAAAACGCCACACAGTGCAGTCCAGACCTAATCAGTCATCCGGAAGATACCAGCGCGCAGCTTCCGCAACTAATCCGTGCGTCGCTCGTAATATGTAACTACGCAACTTCTTACGATAGCATCAAAATCCTGACTATAACTGAATGCTGACTATAACTGTTTCTTAATGCTGATGATCTTTCACTCAGCCCAACAGAAATATCAACATGCTTGCAAATTATTGCGGCCATTTGCGAAATTTATATATATGGCACGTTACGTGATGCTAACCCAAGAAAAAAATCTAAGTACAACACAATATGGCTACTACATTCCCTCATAGCGGGACTGGACAATTTATTGCATTTTAATTTCAATTCCAATTTTGGCATCCAATGATTATCAAACAAAATAATCGAGATTAACACGATTCTGCAATGACACATGATGATGCATTATGCAAATGACGATCTGTGATGTAATAGTATTGAAAGGCTATTTGGAAATAAACTGAGCAGAAAAACTGGACCTCTTAAAAAAAACAGGCACATTCGTGGGAGAGTGATACGCAGTTCCATTACATCTCGACTCGTCTGGATTAGCCCTCTAATTAAGACGCGCACGGTGATGGACGTGTGGCTGACCTTGTGGTTCCTCCCGTGTTTGTCCAGGAGGGAGATGATGGACTTGATGTGTCCTTCCTTGATGATGTTCAGAGCTTCTGGACTTTCCACCAGGACACAGTGCAGAACCTCCAAAATGCCTAAAATTAGAGGAAACGGATTCATTTCTGCTCAGGCAAGCCCTGTACAGTGAAAAGAAGGGACGGTAAATGGAGGGGGTGTCATCAAAGGAGAGCATTGAACCGTTTTAACTCAGCTTAGCTCACAAAGTTAATTCGAAAGCTTTGAGCGCGTCGCACACGCCTGGCTTCCAGCAGATTAGGGCCCGCAGCTTCTTCACATGGGAAACCAGCGCGGAAAATGCCGGAAATGCTGCGGGACATTCCTGTCGCAACCGGGGAGCGCGGGCGCCCCAGAAACACCAGCATCCGTCGGCAGCGAGTGGGACGGGAAGCCGGGGTGACTCACCTTCGCCGAAAAGAGCTTAGGTGGGCTTTTTACGGCCGGTGACTCATCTTGCGGGCCTCATCTAAAACGCCCAAAATGGATACTCCCTCACCCACGAGGCCTAATCGCGTCAGGTGCACACCGAATAACAACGGCAGAGCGGGAGCTCCGGTACGTGTCGTGCTGTGGGGGTGGGGGGGGGGCTGGGAAAGCATTCGCTAAATCCCTGCAGGGTTGTAGTGACAGGTAACAGCTTTACAAGGCGAAGATAAGGGAAGCATATCCCCCAGCAAGGCTATGGTTAAAAAGGGGGGGGGGGGGCATTGTGCACTGGAGAAATCTGCTCCCCCCCACATCCCTGCAAAATGAGCGCAGCACAAACAGAGAGCCCTGGCGATGGGTGATGGCTCTACGTTGGGCTCAGAAGCTCCTTGCTTTAGCTGCATGCTAACCTCTTCTCATTACCCCCCCCTCACGTTCCATGACTTCCCGGTAGACTGGAAGAGGGTAGCCAGCTCTGAAGGCCCCTCGCCTCTCACGGGATCGCTTCCGACATTCCAACTACGGAGAATCCTAGCTTATCATGTGAGAGGTAACCCCCCCAGTCCCTGACACGACACCCCCCGACTGCCTGCCGAAATGCGGGGTGGGTGAGTAGATAGGAAAGGTGCCCGAGCTTCCGGCTCTATCCCACAGGTCCCACGCCTCCAGCACGTGGAGAACTGTTCCACTTCTCCTTTCCGCTACTGCGGTGAAACCATGACAACGGCGACATCCCATAATGCCTGCTGGAGACGGACGTCCGAGTGTGCCCAGCTTCCTTTTCAGCATTTGTGCAAAGTATCCAACCCACACCCTGACGCACCTGCTGTCGAGTGCTGGCTGGAAAGCACTATTCCTACACTGTTTTTAGCAGAAAAATGACCCGAAAAACCAAGATGCGAAAAGCATCGTGTCCTTCTAAGTCAAATAGAGGTGGACTGAATTTATGTAAAGCCTGTTTTTAAATTATTGCTGGTGATACTCAATGCTGCATGATTTCGAATGTATAGGTTCCTTTAACCCTTAAAATCTGTAAATGAGAAAAAAAAATTCCATGTACTCTAAGAAAAGCCAACTCTGTCAGGGACCTGCCTCAGCCATTTAGCACCCAGCAAACCTTTCCCCGGCCTGTAATGCATTCCAACGTACCAGATGAGGCCTCCAGGCGCTCCAGCCTACTGATGAGCCAGTCCAGGGAGCCTGAGAACTGGGCACAGTTCTTCCGGTTACCCCTTATCAAGGCGGCTGAAAAGAGGAAGATGCTGTGAGCAACGCGATTCCCGCTTTGAGATGCGCCTGAACGCGGGGGCGTGAGGGTCCTGTCACTGAGGGCTGATAAGGATCACCAACAGCTGGGTCAGGTAGGAAACGTGGCCATTTAAACATCGTGTAATCTCTACTCTGGTAATTGGGGGCCTTTGCAGGGGCAGGGCCACAGGGGACCTAGCTGATAGCTGATTGGCCCCCGGGGTGCCCCTCCCCTTGTCACTCACAAACTCAGAATATAACATTGGTTGGCCCCTCTGTGTTAATAAAGGTCCCGCTTAAGTCACCACCTAGAATCACTGTTAGTTATAATGTAAACAAGCATTTTTACTTTACTTCACAGGTGATCAGAAAAGCTAGTCTGCAGTTCTGTTGAGGCCACGGGTTTTGGAAATCACTAAGAGCAAAAACATCCATCTGGCACGAAACATCCGTTTTACAGCCGCATGCCAAAGACGGCGATACGATCCTCAGCGTTGATCGTTTGACTCACATGCAGAAAATTAAAAAACAATATTGCGATTATATCCAGTACGGGCTTCGACAGAACACCGAGGTACACATGTGGAGATGCCTACTTTACGTGTGGCTCCACTGCATTAGTCATGGGGGCAGGCGAATACGAGCCCCCACGCATCCTGGTTATGCATCTGAGCTTCAGCAGAGCCGTCGACGCAACTCCTAGCTGGTGTGCATTCTGGGTAATTCCAGGCAACAGATACGAAAGCCGCTGCGTCTGTCGATGCTTCAACAGCATGGCAGGTGGCCGGGGTGCTGTTCCTGGGAGACGGCCCGTAAAAGCCGGGCTTCGTAGCAGTGGTGCTACGCTAACAGCTGATGCCGGGCCAGTCGCTCTTACCCAGAAGCTCGTATAACGAGTTCAAGATGGACTTCCAGGCCACTCCGGCTTCCCTCCCAGCCACGTCGGCAAAATGAGCGGCACTGCTGTACACGTGCAGGCGGTCGATGCACTCCAGTACCAAGTTAATCATGCCCTAGGATGAGAGAGATAGGCCGTGTTTTTTTGTACATGTTCCTCCAAATACCCGTGCATGTGACCTGGCCATGTGACCTGGTCAGGTGACCTACGCCAGCTCAATTCCTTGACATGCTTTAGGAAAGAACTTCATTTAACCATTAGTTCCCAGCTAGAATAAAATATGTCAGACATGCATATGGATTGACCTGAAAATGTCGGTCTCTCAGTTAAAAGAATTGTGGATGTGTGTATGATTTATCATTAAGTCATGTGTACTGAGATATATAGCTTAAGAAACAAATTCATCACATATTAATTTCAATTATATACTGACAGGGACAGCAATGACTGTGAAAAAATATATTTACACTCTTCAGGAAAACTGTATGTCACGTATAAGGCACCTGAACAAAATCGTAACATATTCACATCCATGTTTTAGCTTTCACAAGCACACTGGAGTTTTAGCAACTTTCCAGTGATGACGCAGTGAATCCACAAGTGACAAGGGTTGTTGGCCTACGAGAACCAGGCAATGGCTATTAGAAACAGTTGAACACTTGCTATGAGAGCGATAATCAAGAAACTTCAAACAAATACAGCTGTGTGCCATCTGCTGAGAAGCGGATGCAGAGGCCCGATTAGCATCCATGCGCAGTGAGGAGTATGAAACCAGTGGCATATTCTTCTGCGCCCAATAGGATCACAATAGGACAATTACAGCAGTCGATTGCATCCTGAGGTTACCAAGCCTCCAAAACTACGATTAAATGCCACCAACATACCAACAAATTATTTGGAAAGCAAACAAGAAAAAAAGCTTCTACTGACATCAGACAAACAGAACTGCCTGATTTTTGTTACATGTTAGTGTAATTCTGATCAAAAGTGGCTTTTCTGGTCACATAGAATGAAAAGACCATTTTCAGAGGTGGTTTGGTGCAAAATAAGACAAGATCATGAAGAAATGGACATAAGCCCCCGATATGGCTGGAGGTGGACCTGTGATGTAGGACTGTCGTTCTTCCAAAGGCCTTGACAGTCATGGTATGATGGACTCTGTCAAATATTACATTTTAGACAAAAATCTGGTTGCCTCTCCCAGGAGGTTAAGAATGCGGAAAGCAGAGGCTGGATCTTCGAGCAGGACAGTGTCCCAAATC
>JABFEB020000041.1:11539403-11552010 GCA_019775895.2 Stomatorhinus ivindoensis
CCATTCAGTCAGCCTCTACGGGACAAAAAACGGAGTGGACTGGTCCATTCAGTCAGTCTCAGGAAAACAAAACACCACATGGACTGCACCATTCAGTCAGTCACAGCAAGACAAAACATGAAAGGGACTGTGCCATTCAGTCAGCCTCTCCAAAACAAAATACGAAGTGGAATGAGCCACGCAGTCAGCCTCTACAAGATGAAACACAGAGTAGATTGGACCACTCTGTCAGCTTCTACAAGATGAAACACAAAACGGACTGGGTCATTCATTCAGCCTCTGCAAAACGAAACAACGAGTGGAATGGACTATTCAGTCAGCCTCTACAAGACCAAGCAGAGAGTGGACTGGACCATTCTATCAGCCTCTGTAAGATGAAACATCGAGTGCACTGGACCACTAAATCGACCTCTACAAGATGAAACGATGAGCGGACTGAACCATTCAGTCAGCCTCAGCGAGACGAAACCCCGAATGGACTATACCATTCAGCCGGCCTCTATGGGATGAAAAACAGAGCAGACTGAACCATTCAGTCACACGCCACAGCACAAATCTCTGGTTCACTGTGCCTTTGCTCTATCGTTACTAATTCCTTAACGTGGTACTCTGGGGCAAGCGTAACAGCCCCTTCAGCATACCCCGCTGGTCTGGAGAAGATGTCCATTCCTCTGCCCCAGATCAGGTGGCAGGGTGCCCGTTTGATTACTTGCCCCTTCTGCTTTCTCCTCTGTGTTGGCCAACATCTCCTGCAAGGCCCGGACGGACAGCGACTGCTCCAGCACGAAGGTGCAGATGGACAGGTCTGGAGGAACATTCTGGAAGACATGAAACCAAGAAAATAATCACACTACGGTGTCATGTGACTGTCGAGTCAAACCATTTACTGATAATACCCACAAGTGTCCTTCTATTAAACATTATCATTAAATACATATTAAGAGTTTAAGCCCATTGGGTGAAACCTCACTAGAACAATAATGAGAAAAGGCATCTCTTTTTACTCAAAGGTGACGGAGTAATTATCACTTAACACTTTTAGCATGTTATGGACAGAACCCTGTCCAGCACTGCCTGTAACGTAGCTTTTTCCAAAGAAACAGAGCAAGGCTGCAGTCAATTAAATGGCCTTGCTGTGTTTTACAATCATCATATGTGCCTTTGTTTTTCAGTTAAATTGATTATATCAAAAACATTAAAGTTTTTCTGTGTTTTTTCGACTTATATCCTATTGAGTAACGTCTGATTGTACTCTCGTCCGAGGTCCTATAGGAGCCTTAATAAAAATATATCAAGTGACGTCCAAAGCAGACGCAGTGGATGTTAGCGAATGTATTTTACCGCTTGTACGGCACGCAGCAAAAATCAAAGCAAATCGATTGCGCTACCAGCCACGTAATAGTATACTGCAGGGGTCACCAACCTTTGTGAAACTGAGAGCTACTTTACGAGTACTGAGCCATACGAAGGCCTACCAGTTTGAAACACCCTCCTAAACTCATCTAAACTTCATGTATAATAAACATGTTTTAAACGTCTTTTTTTAAGATATTGTCATTCTCAAATGTATATAAACGCAAATGCGATTAAAGAAGAGTAGCAACAGGATAAAATAAAATTTTAGACACTGCTCACTCATGAGTACTATTTTTAGAACAGGTCTGCGGGTGACTCCTGTGGTCTTTGGGGACAACCTGGAGTCCGTGGGCACGATGTCAGCGGTCCCTGGTATACTGTATATAGCTAACGTATAATGCTGTACATATGTGTAGTTGATAACAATGATAAATGGATATATACTACTTATTGTTATGTTAATGTGTATTTTTTTCTATTTACTGTTACTAAGAAAAAAGCACACAGCTTATTCCATGGGGCAGAGTGGTGGCTCTGAGGCTAGGAATCTGTGGCAGCACTAATGAGGTTGTTGGTTTGAATCCTATGAATGCCAGAAGTGATTCTACCCCATTAGGCTCCTGAGCGAGGCCCTTAACCTGCAATTTTTCCTTGGGGTGATGTTAACCTACATCTTGCCCAGCAAGCAGGTCCTTTCAGGGTGGATGACGGGACTGGCACACTAGCCACCAGAAAAAACTTCACACGGCTCAATTCCATTCGAACTAGTGTGGTGCTGAGGTATCACCAGCCGCATGGCTGCACTCAGGTTCTCATCCCTGAGGTGGTTCATTGTGTGGTGGATGTGGCAACACGCTGTACCTTCATGTGCTCCTTACCTCCCCGACGAACTGTGTCTTATATCTTATGTTGTACAGTATGTTTGACCCCTTCCCTATAATGATCAAGATATATCCGGATTGACTAACTTTCAAAACGTAATCCGGACATAAATCGATGGATACCTGAATTGTATGGCTTTTGATTTTTATTGTTTTGAGAATGTGTTTACCCTTAAGAAAGAGAAGAACCAAGGGAGTACAGGTGAAAACTAGCCTTCTGTCGAAGCTCGGGGAGACCTGGAACTCCAGAGCAGGGGCCCCAGGTCGCTGTGACCTGCAGCGCCTGTCTCCACCAGCACAGCTAGCTGTCGCCGCGATCTTCATCTCGCTGACTCCCCCAGGAGGAGACAGAGAAGCCCACACACCCCCGCCACCCAGCCAGAAGAGCGAAAAGCACTCGTCTCAGTGGGGGAGGGACTAAGGTTAAGGGCCCGCTGCAGACATCAGGGGCAGCATGCTTGGCGTGTGCTGTGTCAGCACCCCGCTCATTCCAGGCCTACAGGCTGATCGTGGTGATCGTGAGTTACTGGGCTCAGGGAGTGACCACTGTGCAGCTGGCCATGTTATATGAAGAAGCAAGTTCTCTGAATGACCATGTCCTGTGAATGACCATGTCCTGTGAATGACCCTGTCCTGTGAATGACCATGTCCTGTGAATGACCCTGTCCTGTGAATGACCATGTCCTGTGAATGATCATAGTGTGTGAATGACCATGTCCTGTGAATGACCAAGTCCTGCGAATGACCATGTCCTGTAAATGACCGTGGTTTGTGAATGATCATAGTGTGTGAATGACCATGTCCTGTGAATGACCATGTCCTGTAAATGACCGTGGTTTGTGAATGACCCTGCCCAGAAAATGACCATGTCCTGTGAATAACTATTCACTGTGAATGACCATGGTCTGTGAGTATTTGAACCCTTAGGCACTACCCTATGCCACTTGTATATTATTAAATCATTATGTTGGACTGAACATCCATGACTAACCATTTAACACATCCTTCTCCTCCCTCCTCAAGATGACCATGACCAACCTTGTTCTGCTAGAAGGCGCATCCCAAGTGGCTCTGAATCATCATTTCTGAGGTGTGACCATGCCCATACCCAACCATGCTGTGCTGTAACATGACAAAGATACCTGCCATCCCCCCCCCCCCCCACCCCACAGGGAGTGTGAACTTTGTGGGGCTCAGTCTTACCTTGGAGTTGGATGTGGACTCGAGGAAGCAGAGTCTGTTCCCGAAGCCCTCGGCGGCCAGGCATAGCTTCTGCTGCTCCTTGTGGATGGTGGTGGAGCACTGCAGCACCACCTCGTCGTCCTGTAGGGGGCGCAGAAGAGGCCATGATGATTTTAAAGAAGAAAAAAAAACATCAGATTCCCACCATTCCTGCCAAGGGCACGGCAAGGATCTAATTCAACGTCACCCCGACTCCTCCCACGTCAACTAAACCAGACGTAGCCAATTTCCACACGAACATCCAGCCAGGCCAACTGGGCATTCTTCTCAGCGGACGACCCGCCGGATACAAGCATTCCGTCATTTCAGATCAAAAAAAAAAAAACAGACTGCATGACGCAGGGACACCGCAAAGTGATTTGCTGCTAAGCTGGAGGTCCCATCAGACAGTGTGAGGCGTGACCCGACTGTCAGAGCAGGCCAGCAGCTCATAGCGGGGGCTAAAGGCTCCCCTTTCAGCTGACTGACTGACAAAGGAAACATGGGGAGTGGGGGGTGGATCAGCCCCCGAATTTTTTAGGAAGAGAAGAAGTTGGGTGCCGGATGAGAGGTCTTCGGGATCACCACGATCAGCCTGTAGGCCCGGATTTCGGCCAGCGCAGACGCACGCAACAAAAGGCCCCCACGGCTCTCTGGAGGATAAAAACCTTGTTGTAGCAACTTACAGCAGCCTGGTAAACGGCCTGGATTCATGCTCCCTTCATTCAGCTGGTGATCTGGCCCAAGCTATGATATTTGCACAATAAAACATTGTGCTGCATCCATTGAAGTTCTTGGGTAGATGAAAACCAACCACCAGGGTCGAACGCGCCACTTCACATTTTAAGTCACACAAGCTCACCATGCGCACATGATTGGACTCTCCACAATTTCCATTATATTCCAAATAAGACTCAAAAGAGTTTCGCAGAACCGAAATTTGCAGCTATCTTTAGCGCTGATTGGATGAACTGAAATAACCTGAAACCAGAGATAAGAACAGTGGCTTCACTCTATTTTGGCGTTACAAGGATAAGGGCTGCGGTACAGCAGTCAGGCAGTCTGCTTTCTGAACATAAAATAAATACAGGTTAGAGATAACTGTGGTGGAAATTAGTCATATTCTGAGGGAGGGCATCATCAGAGAAGAGCAGAAGCTCGTCTAACTGGACTCTAATAGGAGTATAAACCTGTCGACCTTTCCAGAAACAGTTTCTCTAAGAAATTGTTAGCCTACCAGAAATGTAACAGACACCCAAGTATAAGGATTCCTCATACAAAGGCACACAGCTTCACTGATCATTAACGACATTAGGCATCGACTGTTATACTGCCCGGTCAATAACACTGACCAATATTAAGGTTTCACAAATGTACTGGGAAAACATCAGCTGATAAACACTAATATCTGTTTACACATTTATGATGCGAAAATGAGCTCTCTCACTGGAGAAAATGTCGAGAAGCTATGCTTCCTGTATTATAACTTACCACTCTCAGCCCGGGTGCATTAGTACGGGAAAGGATTGTTACCAACAGACTGAGAATGGAGATAGCGTACTATACCACACAAAAACCTTTGGTCTAAATGTGATATTAAAAATATATATTTTTAGCTCAATTTTATCTTGTTTGAGAATTCAGAATTGTGAGGGTTTAAGAAATCCACATGTTTAAAGTTTTATGGGGACTTACATGTGACATTTTTTATTCATATTGTTTCAACCTTTTGTGAGTTTCTGCTGTTTATTTGAATTTCAGAAACTGACAATCAAATCAGTCAGTAAAGCGGGTTTACGAAAAGGACTGGTGTAGTTATCGGAATCTTATCAGGAATGGAGATTAAACTTTCACACGCATGAGGCCCTTAGAACCACTACTGTGGCGAAGGCAGTATCTGTACGTCCCGCTGGGTTTTTAATGGTCTTTTTTTCTCGCGCCGTTAACCACTGCGCCAGAATTCATGTGAGACCGAAGAGTGATGAACAAACATTCTATTGCACGGTGATAACAGCGATATCGGTGACAAAATCATTGCCCATAAAAGGTAGGCATCTCTTCAATTATTTAATGAAACTTCTCACATTCTCGCATGTTGCGATATGGAGGTTTGTATAGAGTCATGCCAGAATTTTTCCCAAAGACCCTTCGGCGGTTATTGTCCTGGGACTGAAATTAACGCTGAGATTACAAACGAAGCGAGCCAAGTCTCAGGCACAAGTCCAGCAAAATAAATCCAATTCGGCACAAGATGTCTGCCAAAACAACAGCCATTTCACTTCCATCACTCTCTCCTGACAGGGCCGGGCTAGGAAAAGAGGGTAAAATGAAATATAACCAAGTAGGGCTCCGTAGCTGCACATAGACACGGATGTCCATTGACATAAACAAGCAAATAGACCAAGCAGGAAAAAGGAGAAGATATGTTTTGGTTCTACTTTCTTATAGAAATCAGGGACCAAAGAGCACTGGGCCCTGCTGAAAGCTGATTGGTTCCCAGAGTGCCACCTCCACCTGTCAGTCACCAATTGAAAATGGATCATTCGCTAATGATAAGCATTGCCCCTCATTATGAATTAACGCCTCTCTTAGGTGCCTGGCCTTAAAATATCCAAGAATCTCCCCTGATAGAAAATCACTCTGCGCGTGAGAGTTAGAGGAGGATGACGTGGCGCCGCAGTAACTCAGGCGTGTTTGCGAGTGCACTTGAAAGCCACAAGGCAGTAAGAACCAGAGCTGATATTTCTGATACAGGAGAGTGAACTTCGCAGACACAGGTCCTACACATCATTGACATTAAAGCATGGTTACAGGCAATGGGGATCACTGGACAAGATTTACGTTAACAGGCTCTAACTCTGCCTTTACCTTTTAGAATGTTAGTTGCATGGCAAAGGTTTTTTAGAATATCAGGCAGATTCTGGAATAAGAGATGAGGCCCAGCTAGTGTGTCCATTACTGACAATATGATCCTTCTCCCAGATAAACCTGCTTCCCAGTCAGGTTAAACTGTGTTTCCTGAACACACACGGGCAGCTGTTAGGAAGGCTACAAGCATGCTGCTGAACAACCACAGTCTGTATTTCAACTCAACACTGAACAACCTTCAAAGGTCACATATCTGACTGTCAATGAAGACCAGCATTCTTCAATAATTAGTAAACACCAGTTATAGTTCTGGTGGTTCAAAGCCACAGCAAAGATGAAAAATAATAGCAAATTATGTCAGGATCGATCCCTGCCTTGTCCTGTTCTGTCTTGTTTTCTCCATTTGGCCAGCAGGTGTCACTATCCATCCTGTTCCCTTCTCAGTCTTGTAGCCCTTAAGTTCCTAGTTTGTTCCACCTCTTGCTGGGCTGCCATGTGGGTAAATGGGCTGAGTGTATGACAGAGAACTGACTGCTGCCCCTGTAGTTGTGGGTTCAGGACTGGAAGGAAACCAACCTCAACTCAGTTGGATATTTTGAGTTTTTTTTCCCCTTGGTTATTTTGTAGTAGGTCTTTGTTTTGCATGGTCATTCCTGCTTGTGTCTGCCTGGTTTTGTTGTAATATTTTGCTTCACTTGTATTCCTAATGTTATACTCCTTTCCATCCTGTTAATTACCCTCACTTGTTCCTTGTTGCCCTCATCTCTTGTGCTTGTGTAATAAGTTGACTCACGCTTGTCCCTCGTCATACCCGTGGATGTGCAAGTTCTTGCCCTTGCCCCTGTTCCTCAGTTCTTCATTGTGTAGGCCAAAGCTTAGATCCCTGTGTCGTTTCTGTATCGCTGTGTTTTGCTCCTGGTTTTGCCGTCTGCGTATGTGATTTTTATTATAGGTGTTTGTAGCTGTTGTTGCCCTGTGTTTGCTGCTGATCTGCTATGGTTGTTTCTCAGTTGCCCCTGCTTTTGTTTGGTCATTTACCTGCCTTGTTTTAACCTTCGTGATCCTTTGCGTATGTGTCTGTTTTAGTTTATAAAGTCCTTTGCTTATTTTACCATTCATTCCTACAATAGAATAACACACTGTTATAGACTGGGCATGCCTCATTTTTTGTACATCCAAACTGTGTTACTTGTAGATTTCCAAGGCAGAACCTGTCAGGTACTCCTAATTCAATATTCAAAGCTGAACCTCACAAACGTGACCGGGCACCTTTTAAAACACCCATTGACTGTTTATTATCAACCATGGCACGAACCTTACAAATTGATCCTCAAAAGTCACCTTATATTTACATTCAGGAGCTAAGGCACGGTGCTTTGAAGGAGGTCGCCCTGGATTCGCCGGGTGGATTTAAAAGAAAAATAAATCAACAAATCTTAAAGCAGTACAGCAACCTCACTGTGAGCAGGACAAGATGGACTACGCTGAAATGCCTCGCGCGAGCAAAGCAAGGAAGATCTGGTGCAGGGGATCAGGGATGCTGTTGAGATCCCAGGGTTAAAAAGCAGTGAATCACATAGAGAGAGGAGGTGCAAATTAAGAGACATAGCGCAGAAATTTACGGCACGCCGTACGAAGATAACGTCACAAATAAATAAGTCTTGTTATCTTTATTATACATTTGTTCTGGGAAAATAAAAAAAGCTAATAATTGATTTAAATTGAATTTAACGGAGTGAGAAAAAAACTTATAAAGAGCTGGTTAGCCTCCTGTTTTTCGTGGAGCTGATCTGCGCATTAAAGATGAGCTATACGCCAAGAGGCGTAATCGGTGAGCGGGGAATGTTTTTCTCTCCCAGGGGACGGAGCTGCTAGACCGGATTTCTCTGCCTGCGAGCGCCGTAGACACAGAGGCGCGGATGCCACTACGAGCGCGGCCAAAATATAGACATTTAAATCCAGAAAAAAATGCTTAAGATCTGACGGAGGAAATCGCAGAAATCTGCGGTACTGGAGATACAGTGACAGCCCTTTTCTTAAACCCTCACATTCAGGCCTTGGTGTTACCCCGTCTCACGTGGGGATTCCTTTTTAATAAAGATCCATCCATCTTCTATACCCACAGAGAATAACCCAGGACGCGACGTCAACCCATCGCAAGGCACCGTAGCATGTTTGTGGAAGGGGGAGGGGTGCAGCGGACCGAAAAGACCCAGGATGGTGACATGGAGCAAACATGCAAACTTCACACACATAGACCTGGAACCAAGGTTTGAGCTCGGGTCTCAGAGGTGTGAGGCTCCAGGACTAACCACCGCGCCACCCCATAATGAACGATTTAGCGGGCTTTTTTCACCGTTCAGCTTAAATGTTTATTTTTTCCCCCTCCTCTTTTTCTAATGGCAACACAGCCGTTCTCCTGCCACATTTTGGCCCTGAAACCTTTTGGCTGGCAGCCGAATCCTTTAGCAGCACAGTGCACCTGCGGGCGCTAACTGACAATGCAATTAATGGTTTGGAGTCCCGCTTCTGAGTCACCCGTTTACATCCCCCCCTCCCCCCCCAGTGCGCTCCTGCGGGGGCCATCCACAGTGCTATGGAAATGCTTTCTGTTCCACTTGTTTACCCGCGGCTCCCATGCGTAAGCCCTGCTTCTCCAGCCCCGTGCCCTTTGTAACGATGACCGCAGTAAGCAGAGTTACACTTTGATGCTCACCGAGCATCACTCGCAGGGATATTAGCGAAATAAACCCGCAACCCTGACTGAATGCCCTGCACTTTGTGCTCATACGAGGACCCGTGCAGTAATCAAACACAAACATTTCCCCGAGTGTTACCAGGAGACCTTATTTTTCCAATCCGGAAAAATCCTTACCCATAATCCTGCACTGCTCTGTATGCAGTAAAGCCTCTTTTTAAAATGCCTACTCATCTTTGTTAGGGATTTCCTCAGTAGAGCAGAAGTATATCAGTATATCATAAAAATTGCATTATTTGCCATTATAAATATTGTCTCTCTTTGTGAAGAGTACTTTAGCGGAGATCTCTAGTTTATCCCTCTCCACAAGACTTCCGATTGATGTGCCTTCCTACCATAATAATATAGAAGTTGCCTCAAATGACAGCTGTTACCAAACACTGGAACAATAAGTACCATCCTAAAATCTTAAATCGTTCCTCAGCACAGATGCACCATTTCTTCTCCATGGTGACTTTGACCCGTCACACTGAGTCCAGTAAAATAAAATCGCTAATACTGTGCGTGATTAACGATCGATCAGTCTTACATTTGCCCCATGTCAATGGCTATAGTGTTTCAAATGTACAGAATCGTACGTACAGTGTGGCACCCAGTGCGGAAACTAGCGCCTGTAATTTTTAGCTATCATTCTGAGAACCAATCACTCATTACTCTTTAACGGGACTCCCTAATTCCCAAAGGGGGCATCAAGAATCATTCTTTGATCCTTCTCAGAGCTGAGCTTATATCTTTCACTTGCAGGATGTAGACGTCTCTCAAGATGGAATACAACCCAACACACTATGTAACCATCCTAGCAGACTATAGCGCTGAACCATTACGTGCAAGAATGCAACTGAGAGAACCTCTTGCTGGCAGTAAAAAAAATATATGTGCATTAAACCAAAATGATAGAATCAGTCTTGCTGTTAAATGTAGAGGGAACTGAAAAGCTGACCCAGTATTTAGTAATCACACTGAGCCGTTATTTGGCATGCTGTCAGCTAAACGATTTGAAATAGACCAAACCTTACACCACCTTAATGCAGTTGATACAAGAAGAAAAGGACACAGACTCCGGCCCGATTGGTGATGCTGTGGATGCTGATGGAGCAGGATTGACCAACTGGAAGGTTGTTTCTTGCTCATTCAGAAATGAGAACGTGGGGGACACTAAATCTCAACTTAAAAAGTGCATGATGGCTTGGAAATGTCTTCAGATGAGGAAGGAAAGGCACACGCACAACAGCAACCTACAGCTGTATGCACAAGAGGTGTTAAAAGACAACAAGACTCATCTCCTTACGTTACTGTATCTGGCAGATTAAGTTGGATCACAAACCTTTTGTCTCCGAGGAATGTTTGTACTGAACCGCTGCCATCCTGAATCCACCACTGGCTTGTTAACAGAGCACACTCTCTCATGACACAGTATGAATGGTGTACACAAGAATTATGGGATGGACTGAGGGAATGTTTCCGATCTTAAGATTTTGCCTAAGTCCTATTGAAGCAATATATGTTCCGGAAACCTACTCCACACAGCTCAAACTGCTACACAGAAACGGAACATCATCTGTTGAGGACAGACAAATATCTCCCAGATATAGCAAATCTTAAATGACATTTTATTCCACAGCAGCCATGCTAAGTCTCTTTCTGATTTACCCTGTGGTGAGGTTGTGTTTCTTTTTTTTTTTTGTTTACTATGCATTGATTGGTTGTAGGCTCTGCACCTCTGATGTGAATATAAGGGGCTATTGGCCAGTTATTATGTAGAGTCTTATGTCGAGTTATGTCTGATGCCGATATGTAACTCATAATAAAGTATGCAGTCCTGGTCCCAAACGTGCACGTGAATCAACACAAGGCTGTATTTGTTAATAATTCAATTAAATGAAAACATTATTATTCAGAAGCATGTATGTATGTATTATTATAGACACCCACCGATGGGAGATCAAGACGGTTTTAATCAAATCCTCTGGCACATTAATAATTAATGCCATGGCACTGTGTGATGCTTACTGGAGATGTGAGTGATGAGAATTGGGACTGTTTTGGGGGGGGGGGGGGCCACGCTGAAACCCACCAGAGGTTTACGCGCGTCCGAGCGGCGTCGAATGAAAGTTCGCGGCTTTATGATCAGCATATTGTACCGGGGGCTCTGGCTCAGGGTTAGCAGAGCACTGCCAATGGCATCAGACCAAGCGCCGCTTGGTGGGGCGTCACTCGAGCTTGGGATGGAGAGCAAAAGACAGAGAGACTCTTTGGTTTCTGATTCACTTTGCGTCAGATAAGTCAACGCCACACTTTCTTGATGGCATCTGCAGAAGGAGAAATACATATTGGGTTTTACATTACTGGTGGTGTTCCAAGACTGCAAAAAAAAATCTCAAATCAAAGATATCCGCTGCAATTTGAGCTATGTTTAGACCAAGCTCACCCCGCTGTGAAACCTACTGTGACGGCTTCTCTGTTGATCCCCATTAGATCTGAAAGGCTGTATGTCCACCTGCAATTCCCCAGCTAATTCAAAGCACGGGGAAAATGCGAATGCACGACCTGTGACGCTCGCCCTTCGCTAATAATAATGCAGATGTCTGCAGCCGGCGTCTTCGTCTCCTACCGAGAGGCTGGCCGTGCTGATGGTTGAACCCAGAAAACATACCCCTGACCCATTCACCCCCCTCTCTCCATCGTCCACACACCCAAGAATGACGACGATCGACGATACAGTCCGTTTCATCCATCCGTCTCAGTCTTATTCCATTCTGCGCGTTAGCATGCGGCACACCACCATCGTGCCGAACTGCTCACGTCTTGGAGGGGCGGAGAAAGCAAGGAGTCAGATCCCAAGGCGGGGAGGCCCTTGAAAGGATGCTAGTTTATCATAGGGCACACTGGTAGGGCTGGCAATCGGGGTGCAGAGGGGCGCAGAGCCCCCTCTGGTGGCTGGTGGTACTGCAGCGTCAGAATACTGTAGGGCTGAATGTGCATGCACATAGCTCCGTCAAAAAAAATATATAAATACATAGTGTTATGTTAATTATCTTGCAATAGCTCTGCAATTTGCTTTGCAGAAAAGAAGTCACTGGAGACAGGACGCAAAGAGAGGCGTCGCAGTAATGCAAATATACACACAGAAAGTATTCCGACCGAAGAAAGCAAATGTCAAATGAAACAAAGTGAAGTCCCAGTCATTTTAGCCATTTTAGGTCCGAAAACACGTTAAATGCACTAGGCAAGAAATTAAAAAACACTCACAAATACGGAGGACATACTTCACACAAAAACCAGCGGTGCAAGTCCATCACGCATCCCTCCGCTGCTGAACATCCGCATTAGTGATGGGAAGTTCGGCTCGTTTCAAAGATCCGGCTCTTCCGGCTCGGCTCCCTTAAAAGAGCCGGCTCTTACGGCTCCCAAATGGCTCTTTATTTAGTATCACTCAGAGCCTTCTGTTTTAGCCCAATTTATCAATTGTGAATGTTTTGTGTATTGGTAAGCAACTTTTTAATTCCTTATTTTTCATTAAAAA
>JABFEB020000041.1:11552110-11572664 GCA_019775895.2 Stomatorhinus ivindoensis
GACGGGAGTCGGCTCTTCTCGTTCGCTACAAAGAATCAGCTCTTAGAGCCGGCTCGTTCGCGAACGACACATCACTAATCCGCATGACTAGAGAACTCATTTCCGCATTGAGGACAGGCCTTCTTATGGCACAAAGCAGGGTAATAGCACCTGCCGTGTTTCAAGATTTGGAAACTTCAGGCTTCAACTGCTCAGATGCATAAACCACAAAAAAACAAAGTGGATTTTGAGGGAGCACGTCAGGGCACCAGCTGCTGACCACAATAAAAGACTGCAAGTAAGCTCCCATTTAATTTCACTCAGCCTCCGGTAGCACATATCGATTTAGTTTCTGTTATATATGTAAATGCCTTTCCCATTCCTGCAAACTGACAGCACGCACTCCCCAGAATACAAAAAAAGCGCAAACCATTTATAAACAGCTGTCGCCAACATGTACCCGGACTGCAACTAAGAAAAGTCGACGGCGCTGGAAAATATGGATATTAACAGAGGTTTTTCAGCGCAGGTTTGCAAGGCATTCTTGGAGAAATCGACCGCAGACGAACCATGTCGCCGCCAGATATTAAAAAATTATCCCAAACCAGAATTTGGGCTAAATAAAAGCAGTATCGCGTTACTGTGAGGACTCCGGGTGATCCTATGGTGCTTAAAGACGCGTCGGAGCTGTGGCAATTTCAAGTGGCAGCAGAGATCGCGCAATCATGCTTTTAAATTGACCTTTAGTGACGTCGCCAATCTTTACGGGCGTTATTAATGGAAAGCCGCCGAGTTAATCCCACACCCCAGCCTCATCCTGACCACTGCGGCGCTGCTCAGACAGGCCGTGGTCCCCTTAGCCTGGGGGATACTCGCTCATGCAACCTACATGCGCCCCATCTAGCAAGATGGACAGTCCCCAACCCCCACCACCGCGCAGTTAAAATCTATAGAGAAACGTCGAGATATATAAATCGTTATTAAACAGCCTATTGAAAAGAAAATCAACAGTGCTAAAGTAACGAATTTGAAACGGTATAAAGTTCTTCGTTGCAGGAGTCCAAAGCACTACAAAACAATCAATCCATAAGCAGCGCAATCACCTCCAGCTACACAAAACGTGGGAAATAAACACAGATATAAGAAGATTTTCTTTGAATTATGGTGTATACTTGCATTATGGCCAACAGTGTGGCGTACAAAGCAGTAAGGCACAAACCTTTAACTTGATAAATGGATTCTGTCTAAATACACTGAGAAATATCCCTTCAGCGTGCTTCGTAGCTTAGTAGCAGCAAACTATGACATTTTTGGGGGAGCAAAAAAATAGTGATTTACTGGGATTTCTTATAGTCATTTTGACCTAATAAAAAACTTAATCTAAGGGCAGGGTTAGTTTTAAAATAGGCTATGGTCATGGGCGTAATTCATGGGGGGTTGTAACCCCCCAATAATCAAAACCAACCAATACAACCCCCTGGACCCTTTAAATGTGTGGAGACCTTAACCCGCCCTCCCCAAAGTGCTCAACCCAAAGTTGTACCCTTGGCTATGGTAATAATACAGTAATAATAGTTAAACCCAGCAAAAATATGCAGTGTGTCATTTCAATAACGTGTTATTGCTGTTGGTATTGATCATAACGACAAATGAGCTAGTGGTTATTTGACGCCATGAGCGACGAAATGAACCCGAAACGCAGCTATTCGGTATCTGATCCGGACGACCCGCTAACTTGACGGCCATTTAGTGAAATGGCGAAGTTGCGTGATTTTTAAATAAGCCTAAATACCAGCCGCTTCTGGGAAATCTGCTGCAATCAGCCCTTCGCCGACGCTGAATATATCAAATAACAATAAAACAAAATTAAAACATGGCTGGATAAACTAATCAACAATCTCGAAGTGCCCTGAGTCACACGCCAGAGGCACTACCACGCTGTCATTGTGATTAAGCTAACGATTACCTGTAAGTCTATACACCAACACGTTATAGATATTTCAGATACTTTAAAAACGTTTTAGGTATCTACTCGGTTTATACCTACTATTTTATGGGCTAACCATTCTCGTTTGTAAAATCCCCACCGAATGACTACATTATAAATAGTCATTTATTATGTCTAGGGAGAAATCCCAAATTGCTTTAGTTAAGATGGGTCCTGTTACCCTAAGCATTTAATTATCCGTTCACAATTCACAAATCAAGCTAAAACATTTACATTCATTCTGCTACATTAATCATAATCATCATAATTTGTCCTATAGGCGTAGTTTTAACTTTAAAAAACGGTCGCAAACAATAAAACTGCACTTCGAGATGGAAAAACAAAGGGACAGCGAACGTTGGCAGGCAGAGTGAAGCTTCTCTTCGTAATGTTGCCCCTAATCATCAGCTGGAACGCTATTCTCTAGCTACCTGCCAATAAACTAATGAGGTTCATCGTATATCGAGAAAATAAGGCTTAATAACCATAAATAGCGTATCGTTAAGATTATAAATAATCTTCTACTGTATAAATGGGTGATAACTTGTCACTGGGAAAGTTATCTCGATGGATATCCCTAAATAAACAGAATAAGAAAATAATAAGAATAAGAATCAAGAGAGGATATTTGGTAACAAATACTCATTAGAGTAAGTCGCTGTTCTAATAGTAGTTAATCATGTAATCTATTCGCAGGGTATATTCACATTGCGGTATATGGGAAATGATTTCCCTGGACTGTCAAACAGGTGGCTCGGGGTTGTTTAATGGAGCGATCAAACGGCTTTAGCAGCCTAGTCCCTGTGTGGGAGTCTACGGGGGGGTGCGGCCTCTGCAGCAGACCCGTACAGACACACGGACGGCGTGCCAGCTCCGCGGGGCGCCGATGAGGGAAGCGTACTTCCGACGAGGTGGTGTTACTAGAGAATGCAAGGTAAAGGAAGAACTTCAAGAAATATAATGCATTCTTCAAAAGGCGTTCCTATAGCGCGGTGGGAATCGGCAGCAAAGGGCTGCTCGTGTGAGCGTTCCCCGCCGCCTCTGGGGCCGGACTCTCTCTTCTCCTCCCCACAGCTGTAGTCATGGAGAAGCGTAGGGCAGCCCTTCCCACGGCTGCCATCATGCTTCCGCGGAAAAGGCTCCCGGCGTCGATCTGCGAGAGAGGGGCGCGATTGCCGCAGTGGAGCGGAGGCAAGCAGGCGGTTCGGAGTAGGACTCCCCCGGGAGAGATCCGGCGATGCCTGCTGAATCATCCGCAGCCTATTAGCAAAGCGGCTGTCTGATATATTACACCGCGCATCCACATGCCCCCTTGCAGAAGTGTGTGTGCGCATGTGTGTGTGATGGGAAAATGGGTAGGGGAGTTTCAGCCTCAGGGATATATCAGAACATACTGTGGGATCCTCAAGATTTTTTTTCTCCCCCAGAACCCCCCCCCATAGCTCTGCTGTATGGGGATTGATGTCTGGTGTGATGTGATGAATATCACAGGAAAGCAGGGCGACTGGGCCACTGCCTAACAGCAACATAACTTGCTTCACACATTGCATTTCAAGTGTCGCAATTAGAAAAAAAAGTTAATTATTCATCCAAATGCCGCAGCAGGACCATAGCCATGTTAAAGAATACATACACCGCAGTGTGGAGGCTGACTGCACGCCTGTTGTGTTTCTAATTTTCCAACTTTTTAAACCATGTTTTAACGCCATTTTACATGCTCATGGGTCTCACAGTGACAGAAAGGCGTTTCGTATAATTTGAAAGTATGCAAATGTTTTAACGCAGTGGGGGATGGTTATTTATATATAAAGGCTTTGCATTTAAAACTAAATTAGTGACTAACGTGGCAATAATGTTTCCCTACAGTACAGAGTCGATTGCAGCCGAAGACAAGCAGCTTCGTTTCCTCTCGGTGTTAATGAAGCATCTGCTCTTAAAGTTGTCCGTCATCCTCCAAATACTCTAACGCCGAATCGGACATTAAAATGGAAAATCCTCGACGGGATTAAAAATGGAAGCAGACGTTAGGGGCCACGCTGCATAAGGAGAGAGAAAACACGCCATCCGCCCGGCTATAGATGAAGATCGCGACGTCCCTGCAGCCTGTCCGCCGGCGCTTCTGAGTCCTGATATCTACAGGCTATGGTGCTTATCGCTGACATTAACCTACCCCAGACTCGTGATGCGCACAAGAGTTTCTGCATATAGCCTGGGTAGATACGGTCTGAGTTGCCGATTTGCGCGTATGGTGTGCGGAGGGTGGGGTCCTGTGCCGGGGACGGGCTTTCGTGATGCAGCATCGCAGGCTTAGGGTCAGGCGCCTAGGTTGGGTGTAGTACCCTTACACGCCGATGGAGGGTGCTGTGCAGAAAACACCGCCACTGCCGACTTCATCCAACCTGTAGATTTATCAAACGCGCACGATCGACCGTGCACTTGTATAGGCTATTTTAAAGTAAATCTCAGATACTGTATATAACTTTTAAAATTTTCGCCTTCGCAGAAGAGCAATGCGTTAAAATAGCTGACAGCTGGGAGAAAATAGCTTCCTGAGATATTCCGGAGGTAGCTGATGACTGTGGTATGTGGTATCTCAGTAGGTCCATTCCCCTGCTCGATCTATTTCCCAGTGAAATACCCCCCCCCAGCTCCGCAACGCAACACCAAATTACTGCTATCGTCCCACATACATATCCGTCTTGGTCTGGTATCACTACATTTTTGGTTTTATTGCTATGGTTTGCATGTAGCTGCCCAAATTGCATACACGGTACGTCATTAGACTAATTAAAAAAAAGACCTCGATCCAAGTTACATATTAATGTTTTAGGCGGCATTTACATAAGTGCTTGAGGCACGTCTGCCGCATTAATTTCGTACTTAATGACCTTCATGGTTTAGTCCAGGTAACTTTTTTTTACTGAATCTAAAAAGAGACACGGCCCGCATTTAGCAGACCTCCGCTCATTTGCCTTTATTTCTAAACTCTGCCATTCAATAATCAACGAATTCAGAAATCATTAGGGAGCACTGAGCTGTACTGAATCTGTTCAGGTCAAGACGTTGCGAAAATCAGCCAAGTCACAACAAATCGCAAGGTGCGTGCAGCGGCGTACCCTCTCAGAAAAAAGGGTAAAAAATTGTATCTTTATTTGTCAATGGGGCCGTACCTGCAATGGTTTGCCAAATGTACCCTTGCTGTAGGTAAGTGACCTTTTTGTAGGGACAGAAACAGACTCTGAGGAACATTTCTATACCATTGACAGTACATTAGTGCTGTTTGTACCATTGAGATGTTCCTCAGAGTCCATTTATGTACCTTAAAAAGTACAATTATAAGGGTACAGCACCAGTGACAAGCAAAGGTACAAATTTTCACCCTTTTTTTCTGAGAGTGTAGGAAGCGGGGGAAACCCCAGTATTTAATTTGGCTTCATTTGCCCCCCCCCACAAATAAGCAGACCTCAATACCACTTAATACCAAGTACACCTCAGGTGCACTTGTGATAAACATCATCACGGCAATTTATGTCAGACTCTTAAACCACAGTTATAACACCAGGCAGTATATTTCGCTAACTGACACAGCAAGATACTACAACCATCGCGTATAGCGACCGTGAACTCCAACCCCAGCTGTGTATCATGTCAAACCCCCACAGGCATCTTTCTGACATGCCTTTAGAAGGTGACGCAGCACCTGGGCTGGCTGTGAATGCCGCGAAGCCGGTGAGAAATGGCCTGTGGCAGCCGGCGGGCAGCTGTGCATTATAATCTCACACGCCGGGGCTTCAAAGGCTGATGTGCTGGGGGAGGGGCGGAGCTACGCCTTCTACGATGGGGCGGCCATACTAGACCCAATGATTGTACTGGTGTGGCACTGGGGTAGCATGTTTGGAGCGTTTCCTCACTGTACTTTTTTCAGATTGCGAGTATTATTCATTAATCATGTCAGAATCAATATCAGAATACCTTTTATTAGCCAAGTTCGTTTCCATACAATTTGCCTCGGTGATATTTTAACGAGACTAAATATTCAACATTGTGCAAAGGCATATATAGGGAAGTAAAAACACTACATTAGTATTTGGGTAATATAATAATTATAGTGTGAGTGAATGTTGTGTGAATGTGCCCTGTGATGGGTTGGCGCCACATCCTGGGTTGTTCCCTGCCTGTAGCCTCCGGGATAGGCTCCAGACCCCACGCGACCCTGAACAGGACTAGCGGTTACAGAAAGTGGATGGATGGGTGGAGGGATGGAGGGATGGATGGATGGGCACTCTTTCCGGTCCCCTTTGGGCTTCCCTCTCTTTTCAAAAGACAGATGTTATTTGCATCCACATGTCAGCAGCCAACATCTGGCAGCCAGGTGTATATAACAGGCAGATGCTGTCTGTAAAGAGGCGAATAGATGGCGTGCGACTATCATCACCAGGGTGCAGACAGTCACTCCCGTGTCACAAAGACACTTCTGCTCTCATTTATGATTTGATCTGTGTGACGGGGCTGGGATTCTGGACTTTCACGCGACCTAATAGGCAGAGCCTGAACAATCTCTTTTCTGATATTGAGAAAGGTACAGTGCCCAGCCTAGTGGTACCCGGACCGTCTTGTGGATTCACAATAAGTTTGAATCCAATAATATCACTGCTTTAAGGATGCCCTGAGGCTATTTTTGGGGATAAAAAGGTTGGACACTGCAGGCAAACTATGCTAAAGAGAGTTAGGAGGGTTTCATCCTGTAACAGGAATCAACCACTTCAAGTTTGCCACCGGAATCCTGTGCTCTTTTATGCCGGATGGTGTTAGTCTGCCATGCGGCGGTCTGTGCACTGCACGGTCAAAGGTGCCCCCACACTATGAGGGTGTAGGCAGGGTTAAGCTAAAAACACAGCATCCCTCTGTGAAAACCCTCCAGCCCTGAGCCGCTTCTGTACGATAAGCATGCCAGAGAGGCTTTCTCCAGAAGATTCCCTGCAGGCCTAGTCACAGCTGGCCAGACACAAACACGCACACACACACACACACACACACGCAGAGTTGATATGATACTTTAGGCAAAGCTCATGTTTTGCCTCATTAGCTTTGATGGATTTCCTTATACTTTAGACTTTCTACTCACTGTAACCAGCATTTTCCTTCATCAATTTACTCTCTCTCTCACTCACACACACGCTTGCGCTCACACACACACACACACAGTAAATGTAAATTTAAGTCACTGCCTCTTCCAACCACATGGGGCGGACCCTGGGTGGCCCTATCACATCGCAGCCCCACCTCAGTCACCTCTGCCACTTAGATGGACATTGTTTCAAACCTGGGTCATGTGCTTGGGGCCGACCAATCATTATGTAGGGTTCACTGCCATTGAGCGCAAGCAGGAAACCCCTGTCTGCACATGAATGGGGATTAGCGCTTAGCACAGCATGCTACAGTGCACGGCTAACGGTACTGATGGCATCCATGATGCCATACAGACAGCCCAACACCGTAACGATGTTCAACTCAAAGCATCATATTAATAAAGCGATCAAACGAAAACAACCTTCACTGGCAAATAAACAAAAGCAAACAGAATAATCTTGGCAAAATAAGCAAGTTACATCCATGTTTATGCCAAACACAGTATCCCCAAGACCTGAGAAATGGACCAATTCAATTCAGTTTTGCTGTAGACATTTGTATATGTGCTTAAAAATGAATTGGCTTTGCCCAAGTGAAAAGAAGACATAAATTACCCATAAAGGATGGAAATAGCGATCAAACGTGAAAGCAATTTTTACCTTTTATATAGTGTTTGTCTTTACAAGCTGAATGCTATATTAAATCAGCTTTATGACTGCAAATGACATCAATATACATTTGATTCCATACATGGAAAATCTGAGTTTATCTACAGTACAACAGACAAAATACAATAATTGGATGAAATATGACTTATAAAGGGTGTGTACAGTATAGCCAGATGAGATACATGAGCTTTATATATTGAAAATTATGACAGATCCGGGCAGGTCTCGCTAAAAATCATGGAAATGGCCTAATGTTGGACCAGTCCGGCCCATTAGCAGTTAGAGGGGCCCCAGTTGGGGTTACTGGGAAAAAAAAAGAAAAAAAAAAATTAGCAGTAAGCGAAACACAAGAGGCCCAGCGTGAAATGTCAGAGACAGATGGTCCATCTTTGTCCCTCCCGACGTCAGCAGAGCAAGGCACCTGCCAAGTATTCACCGGCGGAAAAAATAAAGTCAGTCACACACTCGCGGCCTGCTGCAAAGGCCCCACCCCCTCGCCGCTGGGGAGGGCAGTGCGCTAAGGAGCCTGCCATGTCGGGGGGGGGCGTCAAACATCACCCCACACCCCCCCCCCCCGGCGGCCCTTAGATAGAGTCAAAAGGGAGTCTGGCATCTACATCAGCCTTCATGCACCCCCCCTCACCCCCTACCCCACTGATAAGGTGTCCAATGCGTCGGCCGGAGATGCAGGAGGTGCTAAGAGACAGAAAGCAGACTGACATCAACATCCAGGACGTCTCTGTCCTTTATTCCCCTCAAAAAAATGGGGAGGGTTAAAAAAAATTAGGGAAGATTTTTTTCAGACACTTTCTCTAGCTATTTCACATCCTTCTGTTTTCATATCTTATATTTTAATACTTAAATTTTTTTTTTTTAACTTAGTGTTATCTCTCTTCCCCTAATACTCATATGAGTGTTGCTGGGGAATCACACGCATTGAGCTTCGTTGTAACTTGTCAGGATGACAGTTACATTCTAAGGCATTCTAATTCTAATCTTTCAAAAAGTAGAAATAAAAATTCCAAATGAACAGACTGTGCTTGAAAAGGGAAAAAAAAATTATGCCCCAATATACACAAGGTCTCGCTATTGTGTATATGATGTACAGCTGGGTTACTGCTTGCCAGAGGTTTCCTGGGTAAATATAGCACAGTTAACACCATCATCACAAGAGGGGTCATGAGGCTAGGGGGCGACCAGATGAGAGCAATGGACAGAGTGTTCAATTCCTGCACATCCACACACAGCCAGACATCCACACACAGCCAGACATCCACACACAGCCACACATCCACACACAGCCATACATCCACACACAGCCACACATCCACACACAGCCACACATCCACACACAGCCATACATCCACACACAGCCACACATCCACACACAGCCAGACATCCACACACAGCCAGACATCCACACACAGCCACATGTCCACACACAGCCACATGTCCAGACACAGACACACATCCACACACAGACACACATCCACACACAGACACACATCCACACACAGCCAGACAAACACCTTCACATAGTAGTGACAGCACCCTCCCTCTCCTCCTAAGAGATTTTGGTCTGTTTTTTTTTCTTTCTAGGGGATGTTTGTAACCCAGAATGTGGAGACAGATAAGGCTTAGCGGTGACCTTGGCAGCGTCCGCATGAAGGTGACCACACTGAGGACGGGTCACCGTGAGGTACAGGGGACTATGGGGAGAAACACAGAGGACAGAATGCAGGCCACTCGCCACCTTTACTCTTATATCTCTTCTAACCGCATGGTAATAAGAACAGGGAAATTGTCAGGCGCCATTGTAGGATGAAGGCGGGAAGCATAAGAACGGAAACAATTCATACAAGCCAATGATATGTTTTGAATCGGTGAGTGACAGGGAAGGGGGCACTCTGGGAGCCAATCACCTTTCAGTCACAGGCTCTGTGGTCCCGCCCCACACCTTTGGGAAAAAGTGTAAACTAACATCAGAATCACAGAAAAATGAAGGAGTCACCCAACAGAAGACACCTGAAACAGAGAGGGTACAAAAACAGAAGGCTGTGGTTAGGAGGACCATCAGGTTCATCTGTCAAAAGGCCTTGCTGATTTCCCACAATCGCGTTTTCAAAAGCCTTCAAAACTAAGAGAATTCAACGATCCTTTAAACACTTCTTTTTGTTGCCAGGAATGAAGGACAGAAGGAGGAGTTTGTCCTCACAGATCGAGCATTTTTGTTTTCCTGGGTGAAAAGTACGTCCGTAACCCAGGGAGAAGCGGAGAATTCCTCGCACTGCCCAGTCACGGCTCTTATCAGCTGACCACAGACGCTGCCCTATCTGCAGCGTAATTAGCCTGACCGACCGCAAACCCCACCGTGGCCACGCCGGACTGCTCGGCAAACAACGGCCATTCACTCAGATCTCTGTTCAGCTTAAACCCACCAAGACACACTGAATACACACACAGACACCTTCATGTTGAAGGTGTCAGCCCATCCTGTAGTCTGTGTGGATCCCAATGCCCCAGTGCAGTGACAGGGACACTGTGCTATAAAAATGCCGCCAACCTTCAGGTGAGACGGAAAACCTAGGTCCTGAGTCTCTGTAGGAGAGTAGGGATGGAACCCCATATCATCAGCCAATCATACGTTTTGAATTGGTGAGTGACAGGGAGAGGGAAACTCTGGCGGCCAATCAGCTTTCAGATGGGCTCCTGTAGTCCTATGCTCAGTGAATAGGATTTACAAAATCCTTCTGCAACCCTGTTCTGTAGAGCATCATTTTGTCCAACATGGCTTCCACCCTAACCAATCATGTGAAATGAGATGCATGGACAATTCTTAATAAAATAAGGGCACTGTCTTTAGGGCACAGGAGTACATTGCCTTCTGTAACTTTCTAGAGCTTTCTAGAGCTATGAATACCACTGGTTTTCTCATTCATTTGGCCAGTAGGCATTTAAAGGTCCACTACCCCTAGTGTCCCGTAGCTTCTCAACCTCCAAAGCACTGCTGTCCCGCACACAGGGGACGAGCGTCCGCCGCACAGACCGACAGAAGCACCATCGCCTGTGAAGTCCAGCGCACAAGGGTTAGGGCCGAAGCGACGCTGCAGGGGACCCCTTGGCTAGACAGAATCTCCATAGGGATGGCGATTCTAAAAAACCATATCAGCTTTCAGACTATGGTAACAGTCAAATAAATTAAGATATTCAGGGCTTAAGGGAAAAAAATTCTGCAGATTAAAGAGAAGCGAAGGATGTTCTCATAATTAAACTTTGAAACAGAAGTGAATTAAATATTTACCAACACAGAAATGCATAAAATGCAATTATATAAATACTAAATATTTATATATTATGTCATGGGATGGCACTATTTATGAACATAAATTAATGGCATGTATGATGACATTTAACATTAATTAGCGCTTTAGAACATAACGAAGGCAGTCTGCGGGACGTGGTCTGCATTACTGTGTCTCCGTGGCTCGTTAGCGGGCGTGCGGACGATCTTCACGCCCTGTCCGCACATGTGCGGTTCACTACAGCGGGGTGGTAAAGGACCCCGGCAGCCAGACAAAAGGCAAAGAGTCTGAGATGTGGGGGGGGGGGGCTTTGACTCTGCGCCCCCTCGAGCAGGTCGCATAAGCTGTGCCATTTCACTGAAATGCCCAGCTATATGGACTCCAGTGGGCTGCGGGCAGTTCACCGGTGCTACACGTGCCCTGGGTCGCTCGGCTGACAGCCAATGGCGTGTAACCTCACGTGGGGAAAACGAGCACAGCTGCTCGCGGCTTTAATTGCATCTGTGTACCTTTCATGGGCACAGGCCGTGACGAGACCCACAAGGCCATAAAGACGGCACAAAAAATGGTGAACAAACAGTCTGGGCATCCAGGGAGAGAAGGTCTGGGTCCACTGGGCCGGTTACGAGGGGCGGACAGAGGTTCGCAAGTCCAGAGCTCGTTCAGCAGTGGGGGGCATGCAGCACTTTGGGAGAGGGGTTAGCGTGGGTAAGAAAGCAACGTGTATCTTTCTATATATAATAATTTATTTGGTAATGCTTCACATTATAGGTACCTTCGCAGTGCATTCATCATGCATTCATAGGACATTCATAAGCAGCATATAAGTGTACCTTAACATCCTAACATACTTTAACAGCTTTAAATATACATAACAAATATTATATGACCATACGATTATAATGTTTATTATCATAAAATGTTTGTTATTAATGTATATTAAATCTGTTACTGGATGTTACGATGTTAAGGTATACTTACATGCTGCTTATGAATGTCCTATGAATGCATTATGAACGCATTATGAAGGTGCAGTTAAGGTAAAGCATTAATGTTATTAATGTGTTTAATCTTTCCTTGATTTTGGCAAATGAAGTTTCAATGTCAATTCAATTTCAATATCATTTCAGCTCAATTCAAGTTAGTGACCTAGAAAGTAAGTGCCTGACAGATTACAGCATTCACACCAAATTTAGCCCCTCTGCAGGAATGCTCCTGTATCCAAACTGAAAGAGGGGGTGGGGTGGCACGCTCACCTAGCGTGCTCGCTCAGGCCCAAAAGTGCCACTCTCGTCCCACCGCGAGGCGTCGCCCAGCTGCTGACAGGGTGACGGGCTGCCCAGCTGGCTTTGATCCCGGCCAGAGAGAAGCTGAACAAGTCGCGGCGTTTGGGATCCGTCCTAAACTCAAGTGCCGTACCTCAGATAACCAAGGGCTTATCCTGGCAGCTCATGGATCGATTTATTCCTTCCAGGTATGACTGTACCACAAGCAGAGGGTCCGTTCGAGGGGCGCCGTAGAAATGGCGCTGATATCTGTCACACGCGTGCTGGTTTACTGCGGGTCGCTGGCCGTTTTTCTTCTCCGTAGCACTCTCCTTTGCGGCCTCCCGCTGTCCTCTCCGGCAGAATCGTCTGGCCCGCCGTGAGGGACGCATGCCGGCCGGCCGGATCCGTCCAAGGCAGAGGGTTTAATGAACACCAGCCCCGAGCGCTCACCGGTCAATTTCGGCCAGGAGAGCCCGGCCAGACTGAAGGACGGGGCGCTCGGAGAGGAGCTGGCGAAGCATGACGTGCCCACGGCCAAACACCGACCCCGACGTGACCCCGAGCGGGAGCCAGCGGCCGAGGACAGGGGCAGGACGCCAGGGAGACGCCAACCAGCCGGCACAGCCGAGCTGGCGGGTAAGGGGGCCTGGCAGCCATGGGGGGCAGCGGAGATGGGCAGACGAGTTTATAACGGGGCTTAGGAACGAGCTCTTTGTGAGCCCGGTGGGGGGACCTGATGGATGCCTCCCCCACCAAATGTTTGCTGTGATAGAAAGACATGGAGGTTCACAGCCAGAACTGCAATGCAGATGATAGCAGCTCAAGCTCCGTTTCATAGGCACCGAACCCTGTGGGTGTCACACACACACACTTAACTGATGCAGACCTCCCAGAAACACCCCCCACCATGAAGGGCACATCCAAAAACAAGCTGCCCTTGCCCCCCTTTCCCTGTGCTACCCACCCAGGTCCGTCAGGGGGGGTGAGACTAAGGTCCTGTATTCGGGTTGCCCTCCCATAAGACGAGGAGCCCGAGGGTCAGGTGAGTGCGTGCCGCTCCGAACGATACCCCACAGCATCGCGCCAAGTCTGTCAGCCTGAGCATTATGGGATGCCTTTCTGTTTGGGCATGTATCCTAGGTGATTTCAGCCTGATGATCATTTAGATATCAGACGGAAAATACCATCAGTATACACCCCCTCCCCCCCACCACACACACTCAGGGAAACGAGCCAATAAATCAATGAGCCAGTAATCTCTGAGGGGAAATCGAGCACCAAATACAGCTCGGCCTTCACCACACAATTAACCGATAATGGGCAGTGATCGCAGTTCAGACAGGGGCGTATAATGGGGGGCGGGGCCACTGCCCCAGCTGAAAGCTGATTGGCCCCTAACGTGCCCCATCTCCTATCACTCACCAGTTCAAATAATGTCATTGGCTAATAAAAAGGTTGATCCCGCTGTATGAATTATGTCCCCTCGTATGCACTCTCCACCTTAAAAAAAACCTTAATCCAGTGGCCTTGATGTGTCTCTCCCAAACTGCCCATAGTTATATGTTAACAGCACTCCTATTCTGCATTATCACGCAGACACTGGATTACATTTTAGGTTTGCGTCTTTCATCTAGCAACTGCACTGTTTAATCTCTGATGTTACTGCCGATTAAAGCTTAATTTCCCATTGGGGATTAATAAAATCATCCATCCATCCATCCATCAATCCATCCCTCATGAAATATTTCATTCTGTAAACCAGAGCTGTCCCTCCCATGTATCAGTCGATCGTGGCATGGTGGCAGACTACCATCTCAAAAACTGACCACTGTAAAGGCAGAGATTGAGCTGTTCTGAGATCAGATTCTCAACGGATGGCGCCAGAGGCTGGAGCCGCTGGGTCAGTGGCGTGGCATGGCGGGACGTGGTGTGGCATGGCGGGACGTGGTGTGGCATGGCGGGACGTGGCATGGCGGGAAGTGGCGTGGCGGGACGTGGCATGGCGGGACATGGCGTGGCGTGGCATGGCGGGAAGTGGCGTGGCGGGACGTGGCGTGGCATGGCGGGACGTGGCGTGGCATGGCGGGACATGGCGTGGCGTGGCATGGCGGGAAGTGGCGTGGCGGGACGTGGCATGGCGGGACGTGGCGTGGCATGGCGGGACGTGGCATGGCGGGACGTGGCATGGCGGGACGTGGCATGGCGGGAAGTGGCATGGCGGGACGTGCCGTGGCATGGCGGGACGTGGCGTGGCGGGCAGGTTGGGGTTCAAATGGACTTAAAGGCAGGCGGCCGCTCTCCAGAACCCCAGGACGATTCCAGCCCGGAGACCGACAGCCTCTTCATAACCTGTGAATTTTCACCAGGGGAATGACACTCGGTGCGTAGGAGTCATCGTGGTGGGGAGGGGGGGAGCAAAAGCGAAAGTCTATTGTCAGCTAATGCGTTTCCAGATGACGACAACAGTTCGATTCAAGCTGAATACTAACACATTGTGTTGCTATGGTGTGAGGGTGCTTAGCAACACTTAGCAACGTGTCACTGCTGTAGTATTTTATGGGAAACATTACAGCTGTTATAAGGCTGTCGTAGCTATTCTGCCTTTTATTTGTCTATTTCCTTACATATAATTTTCTAAAGGACATTCCCGGTAAAGAATAGGGCCTTGGACTGGAAATTCGGATGGAAAACTGAGGGATGGAATTCTTCTGGGCTAAAGCTTACTGCCAATCAAAAATGTCTGACTTGTGTCTATGGTGGGGCTGTAATGTAATGTAGTAAATGTGCCCCAGGCCTCGGACTCAGACCAGCACCCAGTGACTCTAATCCAGGTTCCTCTCCACTACGACTTCAGCTTCAGGCAAATTATTCCGACAATCCGCTTGCCTTCACCACTCGGTCTTGCGCCGGCAGCCAACCACATGACCGGGACATACGCTGGGCACAGCACTCATTTTCCCTCTGCTCCATGTCTCTCCGATTCTCCGTCTCCAGTCGCTGAAACGCATCCGCAGAGTCGGCCCTCTGCTGAGTTGTCAACTCCGTGTCAGCGCCGCTGATGGCCGACGTACGCCTCAAACTGAACCCCATCCGGAGCTCTATTACCAGGTTTTTTTGCACCGTGCAAAATTTCCAGATCATTCAGCGGATCTCAGACATGCAAGAGACTGCTGAATTCCACCGTCGAACGTCTGATAAGCGTAACCGGGGTAGAAAAGTTGTTTTTTTTCCAGAGAAAAAGATGCTTGTTGCATAAGACCCTTCAGCTCTGTGTGACGGTTGCCTATGACGGCTCTCACAAATCTCTATGTTTATTCAGGAGAGAAACCAAGCTGTTATATTCAAACTAGCATGCTATTTGATAGGCAGTGATTTCGTGGTCTTACATTTGGGGGCGGGAGGGCAGGGGGCTGCAAATGAAACGGGCCAAAATCAGCGCCGTCTCAGTCAGGCAAAGATATTCCTGAGAGATTCTGAGAGACTCGAGGCGGGTCGGCCAGTCGAGACGGGAGTCGCCGGTCGGAACAGACCGCGCCAGTGCAACTCAAAATGCCAGCGATCCGGCCATATTTGTGTGGGAGGAAGATGGCAAGACAGCCACATGTAAAACACAGCATAAGATCAAACCGCAAACATGATGAGTAACCTGAAGGAGAGCCATCCGCCCAGACACAACACACTTTGAAGATCAAAGGAGAAGATTCCCAAAATGCAACAAATCTGTAGACTAGGGCCCGGTATCACAAAGCTGAATTTCTGGCATAGCCGGGTAACTTTAAATTGGCTCTTGCACAACCAATTTAAGGTAGTCTGGGCTGAATATAAGTGAATGGAAATAAAGTCTATTTAAACTGGGGTATCATAAAACTGACAAGCTATCCATCTGCGCAAGAAATCTTGTTTCATGTTACAAGTCCTTAATCTTAATACCATCACAGAACCTTGTGCCCGTGATCAGAAGGTCTTCAGTTCAAATCCCATGGCTGTCAGAGGGATTATACTGCAGCTGGGTGCTTGAGCAAGGCCCTTAACCCCAACTGCACCAGGAACAGACCCTCCTCTCTCCGACCCTCACTTGCACATTCGCAAAATGCGTAAAAGTCATCAAAATATGACTGAAGACTAAGCCCACTCATGGCGCTTTTCCACTGCCGCCAAGAACTGAACCATTCCCAAGCTGAACCGCAAAAAAACAGTTTTCCATTGTAAATTAGGCGAGCCGTATCCAGGATGCACCCTCGTTGACACGGCCCTGCTTACTAACTAGGCCGAGAGCATTACTAATCCAGACCGTTTGCGTCAGCACCATCTGATTGGCGGAACCGCTCAGAGACATCGGTGTTCTGAGTCAATAGGCATGGATTATCTGAAGAAAGAAAGTGCATATTCTATATGCTATTCATTATTAGTAGCATCACACATCATGATGCATTCCTGATACATTTCCAACCTCCTACTTTATTTTGCATCACCGTTGTTCTCCAAACCCAGCAACGCCGTTACCGAAATTCCTGCACACCCATTCATTGTCCGAAAATTACTGATCATAGCGACACCATTCCAAAGATTAGGTCTGTTTGACAGGGAAATTATAATCCTGCATGGCAGTGTGATCTCCAAAATTTTAAATACACTGATAATTGATTATTTTCTGCATAATGTAGTAGCTTACTCTACTTGTTGCTATATTAGTTGCCCCATATCTTACACCTTAATTTTTTACATAAAAATAGTTTTTTAAAAATATATTTGTAACAAGTAGCCTGTACTTATATATCTAAGCCACCCAACAACTGCACAGATTTGCAATGATACTTACATTAATGGAGTTTCCATCAATCACCGGTTTTACGTCATTCTGTCCCCATTCTTTGTTGTATTACTTAATGTTTTTTGACTGGATTTGCACTTTGTATCCGGTCACTGTTCTCCTCGTCCCTTTTTGCCATCGATTTGCAGTGTATCTGTAACTTTCAGTGTATTTTTCTTACTAATCCCTGAGCAAGGCTGCAGTGTGTGACGCTGCAATCTGCACCAATGCTGCATGTCTGTAGGGCGCCTCGTCGACTGCCTAAAGATACAGTACATTCTCTGAACGTATTTTACTGACTAAAAAGACACAGTACTGTCTCTTCCTATTAATCAGCTATCGATCTGACTGATTATGAGAGACTCATTAACGCACACACAAAATGTTCAGATTCCGGCACACATATAAATTCGCTTTTTTCCAGGACACACGTGCATAATGTGGGGTGGTTCCGGAAAATCCTGGATGGATGACAGCTCCAAAGTCGACCCTTCTGCAGTGGATAACCGAAGTGCACAGGATCCCTGCTGTAACTAGTCCCTTTTCACGGTATGGCTCGGGTACGGCCTGATTCCTGTATGCCAGTTGAAAAGCGCCTCTCGTGACACCAGTACAATAAGGAAATGCTTCGTGTTGGAGGTTCCCTGTGATAAACGACTGGGGTTCCTGATGTATAACCAAATCAAGTGCGTATAAATAGTAATTAATTTGATCGATAGTGAGCACCGATTAATTTTTCGGGATGTTCAAATTGACTTATTTCAACATTTGATGTGTAAGCTGATATGGTACAAAAAGGATTTTTATATTAGTATTATATTAGTATTGTATATAAGGGGGTAGATTTGGGTGTGGATGGTCAGGACGTGTCCCTGTGTGGGAGTACCGTGTGTGTTTAGGGGGGTGGGGGTTCAGGCTGATTTGGCTAAGCTGAAACCAAACCTCCCCCCTTGATTATATATGGGTTAGTGGTTGCAGGGACTCTCATTAAGTCAGAAGTGGGTGCTCAGTGCATATCAACCACCAGCATGGAGAATCGTATCTGCCCTTGACGATACTTATGGCTGGCCTCAGGAATAACACGGGATTAAGGCTGTGTGTGTGTGCTGATGACAAACAAACTGATGGGAAAATACACAGCTGAGTGTGTGTGTGTGTGTGTGTGTGTGTGTGTGTAGGCATGCTCTGGGCCCTGCAATGGAGGTAAAACACAGCCCCCCCCCCCCCCATCTGTGTCTGTGCATGATCAAGCGCCCTGGTTGCCGAGAGCATGACCCTTCGTGTGTCATCTTCCTGTGCGTAGGGAGGACTGGCGAGCACAAGAATCTGTGAACGTGTTTGTGTGTGTGTGTGTGCGTGTGTGCGTGTGTGACTGCTCCTTTGGCACAGACAGATCTAACCCTTGGAAAGCACAGCCTCTGCAGTGAACCTCATCAAACGGTAAAGAAACACAATAATAACATTGCTGTCCAATGAAAACCATGTACGTCCTGTCTTTGCCGACTGTGACCTTTCACTATAGATGGAATATGCCCATTCTCCTCCGTCTACATATAGCGTTTGACATCTAAATGACCGATGAAAAGACGTTTTATGAAGCCTATTTAACTACCTATTTAATTGTGAATATGAAGCAGATCAGCTAGTATATTGTTGACAAAGGCATACTTAACTCGCTGACAACTAAGTCCATTTAAAACATTAAACCGTTCGCTGACAGCTCTGTAAGGATAGGTTAATCTTTGTGGTGCCTTTTTGCACTGTTTTAGGTTTATTTTGTAAAGTTTGAGAAAAAATGGATTTTTGGAGATACATGTTTTCCTGTTGTACGGCGATGACGTATTTTTAAACCAGCACGACTCTGGCAGTTAACACCGGTCACTCCAGTCTAGAGTTAAATTGGTATGAAAATTTAATATCACAAATATAGTCACTAAAATGATCACGGTTGTCTGTATTATCCGGGTATTGTTAGAATGTTAGAAAGTACTGATACACAAACTGAAATCGTTTCCCCAAGTTGTACACTGAAAGCCACAAATAAAATGAGCAGTCTATGCACTTTTAGTTGGCATAAACATTAAAATAATAACATAGTCAAAACCTAATGCACACACGTGAAAATCATATTGAACACGTATTAACCTTAAAAATCTCCAGAGCGCAGTTACTGTCTTTTCAAGGGCACAAAACGCACCCTAAGCACCTGCTTCTGAGACAGCGTTGCTGACTTTCGTTGATGCTGGACAGTATTAAACACGATTTTTCCAATTGCGTTTTTCAGCCACGAATCCGGCACTACTAAGCATCTGGAATATTACCAGGAAACTGGTAACCAGTTTCGTCTCTACACCAGACTGGTCAAACACCAGCAATCGGCACAGAAATCATGGACAGAACTCAAGCCTGGGGCAGGAACTCAAAACCCTACCCCTCCCCATTCCCATTGCGGGACACTAACTCGTACCGGTGGGTCGTGGGTGTTTTTACATTAACCCAAACTGTGGAGGGGCTTCCCTCACACCAACCACAACATGTATATATAAATACATATTTTATATATAAAATATATCCATACATCGATCTATCCATCCAGCCATCTTCCAACCACCTCTCCAGTCCAGGGTCGTGGTGAGCCTGGAGCCCTTCCCAGAATCCCCTGGGCACTAGGCCGAGGGCGCCCTGCCTTGTAAACATAGCTGCCCGGGTGTACGTGTGGTGGAGGGGGGACCGGGGCTGAGGTTTCCCTGCAAAGTGCCCCTATCGGCTTCTCCGAGTGCCCAGACCACAAGCCGCATTTTGGTTTATTTGACTTTATTATTTCTTCCTTTCTGGCCCTCACCCTGGCAGATCCGTCACTCGGTCCGCGATCCCCCACCTCGCACAGCTCATCGTCCGCACCGAGCGCGCCCCCGGTGGCGGATTATTAAAAAATACGAGTGATTTATGGAAATATTCAAGCAGAATTTGTGCAGAACTCATCAGATTACGTCCTTCAGAAGATGGGGAGGGTTTGCCCGGAATAACTGGATCCGTGCGGCTGGAGTGACTCAGGCTCCATCTTCCGAGGGAAGATCTCAGCGGCGTTGAGCCACTGGGATGTCGAGGTGTGTTTGACAAGCTTAAGAGGGACACGCCGGAAAGGGGACATTCTCTGCCAATGTCTAACATCAAGAGGGACACGCTTCCCACAGTGAAGTATCCTTCAATTAGCCCCCCACAAGATAGCGGTTTGTGGCAGCTGAATGTCACATGTGACCTGGGGGGTCTTTTAAAAAAAGGCCCCACATGTATGGAGTGTCACCACCAAGCAGGTAATCTGTGCGAGAATCCAGGTTATGAATATGCATGGTTCCCTGCAGTAGCTCTCATGCCTTCCCTCGAATCGGGGGGGGGGGGGGGGGGGGGCC
>JABFEB020000041.1:11585496-11597292 GCA_019775895.2 Stomatorhinus ivindoensis
CCCCCCCCCCCCCCCCCCCAACTGAATTCTGCATGTCGCTGATAGATGGGAAATAAGACTCGCTCTAGACAGCGTTTATGTAACTGGGAAGGATCTCATCAAACATTGATGTGGTGGAGGGAGCACTTATCTGAGGAAGAAAATCGCACCGATCCTGCGGGTGCCTCACACTCCGAAACCAGCACCCCCCCCACCCCCCCCTCACCTCCCCCTCCCTGTGGAAAATGGCATTGACAACCAAACCGCCATCACAGAATACCTAAATAAATTAATCAATTAATTGAAATTAAAAACACATTTTAAAAGCAAACTTGATAAATTATTCTCACATAATCGCAAGATGTTTAGCGAGGGCGGATCTCAGCGCCGCTCAGTACGAAACCCTCCCCATTTATCCAACCACGTCAAAATACGGTCATCTAACGGGAAGTGCTTCGATACATTAACACGTCTCCCTGTCCCACACGACAGCAGGAAAGGGTGACGGGATGTCAGAAAGCAATGCGAATAAGCATGCCCGTTCTGCTGCTGACCATCTTTCATTACTACTTCAGGGTGATCTATTTGTTGTGATTGTCTCGGGTTTATAATGCCAGGTCGGCTGTGACAAACTGCAGACGTGGAGCGTGATGCGAATGGGAAATCGCCTCCGCTCCGGCTGAAATTTTCACACAGCTCTATTTCGTATAAAGTTTCTACATCCCCCCCTGCAACTTTAAACCTGCATGTCTGAATTTTTGCAAAGTTTTTACTTGGATTAGAAAAAAATACACGCAACATGCACGGTCATTTCTTTTTTTAGTGTGATGTTGCTCAAGGTCAGATATAACAGCGGCAGATCGAAAAGGTGGCGAGCCAAAGACGCCCCAGCCCCGGGCGCTAAAGACCCCCGAGTGTCCCGCCGCCCGCACCAAACCCAGCCAACCTGTGGCGAGCGCACATATGTTATATAATTATGCAAATGGGCCAACACGGTGTTGCACCGTTATCCCTACCGGGAATGACTGACAAGTGATTATTCTTTCGGTTTGAATATCCTGGCAAGCAACTTATGGCTTATTCGGTGATTCATGATCCACCCACTGACCGGACTGCTCACTCCTCATCATAAAGAAATAATGAATAAATATTACAGCCGCTTTATAAAATGCAATTATTCTCCGACAGTAGGCTATAAATTGTAATCGGATACAAAGGCACGATTTGGCATTCCGTTTCTTAACCGACTTGTACATGTACATCTGATTTTAAAAACATTAATAAAGGATAAATCTTGTAGTCCTCAAAGCCAAACCACCCGGAGACCCCGATCTGTGTGTAATAACCTCCCCCGCAGAGACGACAGGAGCAATCGCCCGCCGATTTACATTGAAATTCTGCATTAGAAGTAATGCTGCAATAAGAGGGAGGGGGGTCTATGGTAAAATGGCCACTGCAATTTCTGACCACTTTTACCTGGAATCGGCGTTAAAACTACGCCCGCCGTAATAAACTGCACAACAACCTGTACACCGAAATTGCAAAAAGCAAATGCCATCGCTTGTTTAATGCAAACAACATATGCTATAACAGATCTGAAGGGATCTTAAGCGCTGACAGTAGCTTCAGGTAAGTCGACTAGAGCAGTTTTTGAATAGCAATGTTTGTGGCACAGCAAGCAATGCATTGACATAATGCACACAAAATTACAGCGTGGAGAGCAAAGAGGCAAATATGACCCCGCCTTCAAAATGCACCTCAGCTACTATGACAGTAAAACGCTTGGGGTGGGTGGGGTAAGTTATCGTTAAGTAATGCCGGTCATTGATCGACTCCATCTTGACAGGAGAAGGGCTGGCGGTACATGGCGTTCTGCACTTGACCGACTAGCGGACTTGTTTCCTGGGCTTTGCGGGGATGACTGAGCATCGCCGGCTGTTATCTGCAGTGCTGGAGCCCCGCTTACCCGCGGACGGGAGTGGGGATGCGGCCAGCAGGAGTTTTCAACTGCGCCTGTCAGCGGCATTGCTGGTCCGCACATCCACACCGGTGACAGTCATGCCTGGGAGTCGCAAACCCCAAGCCATCACCATCACGGTCATTATCCACTTCCCCGTCCCTTTCCAGTATTGGGATCTGGATCTCGGGGACCGTGGACGCTGCAGGTTTTTTTACGACCCCCTCCCACACTATAACGTAGTGTCACGGTCGGGAAAAAGGTGCCTTTTGGTCAAATTAATCACCGTGCGCGTTAGGAACCGATGCCATTTCATGCTTTTTAAAATCACACTCGACAAACGCGCCCGGGGCGTCCGGCGGCATTTCGGGAGACAAACTCCGGGATGCAGGACCGCGCGGCTCTGCGAACCAGATGGATCCGACTCGGCAGGAAAGGAGAGGAGGGATGAAATCGTTCATACTTACAGTTCGCAGGAACTGGATCTCATCTTCGCCTTCCCCCCCTTCGGCCATCGTTACCCGCGGTTTAGAAGAGCTGCACGGAGAGTTGTGCAGGAGGAGGCGGCAGGTTGAACGCTATAGCCCTGTTAGTGGCCGTCTGAAAGGCGAGCTCATTGGGCGGCCGGCATACCCAAAGGGAGGAGCCGGCCAGGTACACGGCGGAACCCTGAGCCGAGCTCGGCGCGCCCCCTATCGTACGGCCACTGTACTGCACGGCACCGGACCTCCGCTCTTTTCGCCACAATTTAGGTCTAGGGCATGTACCTAGTGTCCGTTTGGTCGGTGTAGGAGAAAATAAAGACCTTGTAGTTGTAGGCTTATAACGGCATACTTTTATAAGGTTAGGTTAAGCTTATGTTGAAAGAATTATAATGTTTACTGTGCTGTTTTACTGCACTGAAAGGTTACGGTGGTGGTCTTTTTATTCTCAGGCGAAAGTTTGTATTACTAAATGTCTCATTCATATGCAAACATACTGTACGCAGGCACGCGCGCACACACAGGAGATACCATAAACAACAATTGTCTTTTTCATTGTGATTACCATTCCTTGTATAATTCTTTCAGTTACCTTATCTAATCAGGGAATAGATTTACCAAGCAGAAATTTATAAAGCAGAATATGACTTGTAATTGTCAAAGCAATTATACAGAACTGGTTTATGAGTATTCATACGATACCCTACCCAGATGATAACTTTGAACTCCACAGATACAGATGTTTGTTATTCAGGATGTGGTCAAAGTAAGCAAAGTACAGATATAATCAGAGTCACACAGCACAGGCTCATGGAACAAACAGCCGCTCGGGGTGACTTTATTTGGGTTGCCTGTATGCAGTCACATGGCACAGTAACATTGCTATAGGAAGGGGAATTTCAGCAGCCGTTCCAAAGGAAAGAGATCCACGCAGATCCAGCGTAACCAGAGCCGCCATAGGGTTCGGCTGGAGGGACGTTAGCTGCCCGTCACGGGCAGCAAGCCCATGGAAGCCAGGTGACACCCACCCCCCATTCGCCTTGGTGTGCCGGAAATACAAATCAATAAGTCTCAGGTCTGTTGTGTAAGCAGCCAAAGTGCCAAGGGGGTGGGAGGGGGCGGAGGAACAGCGCCCTGCATTTCAACCCGTCGCTGCGGCTGCACGGCTATGGCGGCACCTGGCCACGTTGCTGAATCAGGGAATCGGGCTGTTTCTCAAAGCGGAAGGAAACTCACTCTTCATTAGAACATTCCGGACTAACAGAGAGGTCAGCCTCAGTGAATGTGACACAGCCAATACAGGACAATTAGCCCCCCCCCTTCTAACACATCCTTTCCCTTCCACATTTAGATGGCAATACAGCCAATTAAACCAAAGTGATTTTCTAATACTTATATGTCTTGCACTGCATCTCTTTTCTGCTGGTTCACCTGTTTAATTTAATAAACTCTCAGTGGTTACACTTTATTCTCACCTTTATTCTCTCTTTATTCTCAATTTTATTCTCTCTTTATTCTCTCTTTATTCACACCTGCTTAATGTTCGACCTCATTATTTACTTGGTGCTGATATTCCCTTCAATTGATTAATTGGCACCGTTATACAGCTGCTGCTGATTTAATATAACAAACTTTAATAAGTGGTTTTCAGACATTTTAAAAACTGGAACTGAATGTTACACATTTTGAAATGCCACCATTGGCAACATCAATTGCAATGTATACAGTGTAGCGACACACAAACCAGAATCAGGAGACATACTGCAGTCATAGGTTTTTGTTTAAAACTATTTCCAGATATTCTAGTACAGATCTGTCATTTCTGCATTAAAAATATGATAAATGTAAATTTTAAAAATGTAGCTAATTATAAAAAGAGTTAAATAGTCAGAGTAATCTATAAGATAAACATAAGCACAGAACGGTGCTTAAAAACCTGAAAATCGAAATGCTTTAGTGTCCAGTCCGAGTTGACATGTAAACAATGTCAGAGCAGCAAATCAGGATGAGTGGAGAGGGTGTGTCCGAGCATGTCAGTCAATGTTGTACCCCAGGATTGGTCCAAGCCACCTTTCCACTTCACCAATGGACATCTCTTTTCTTGAAGCATAATCCTCGACCTGGGAGGAAGCGACACATACAGACGACATCAACAATCGCTGACTATCGCGCTCCATTTATGGCCTGCTTATATAAAGCTGTCGGTCCCAAGCAACAACCCAACAGTAGAATTCAGTACCCAAGGCAGAGACACCCCTCTGCCCCCTTCACCAGGCATGCTGAGACCTGTGAACGTACTTCCAGGTGACATCTAATGATGATTAAGACTACTGCCGCACCTGAACGTCCGGCCCCGAGAGATAAGTAGTGATGTCACACTTGGCTGGTTCGCACCGCACCATCTGCCACCGCATCAGCAGACCCGCCCCCCCCCCCCGGCGAGCCGACTTGTCCCGCGCCCCTCACACCATCACAGCCAGTGTCCGGGTCCCTACCTGCTCCTTGGTGATCTTGCCGACGGCGAAATAGGTCGATTTGGGGTTGGAGAAGTAGAGGCCGGAGACGGCGGCGGCTGGCGTCATGGCGAGCGACTCCGTTAAGCTGATGCCTTAAAAACAGGCGCAGGCACGGTGGGCATGGTGCAGGGAACCCAGAGACATGGGTGGAGTGCACGTGTCCGCTAAATGACGCGGCAAGAAGGCCGGCTGACACAGATCAACTCACCAGTCTTTTCCTCTACGGCGGCCAGGCTCCACATGGTGATCTTCTCCGTGTGGTCCGGCTGGCTGGGGTAGCCGGGCGCCGGCCGGATCCCCTGGTACCGAACCCGGTGCAGGTCAGCCGCCTCCAGGTCCTCCTCCGCCGTGTAGCCCCAGAATTCCCTGCGCACGCGGGCATGAAGCTCCTCGGCGAATGCCTGGGGGGGGGGGACAGCGAGTGCTCTATAAACAGCCAGGCATCCAGGACAAGGTACGGCTGCTCTACGCACCATATGCAGCCATAACAAAACACGGGATCTGGGTGGGCTGAGGGAAGTATGCGAGTCTGGAGACCAAACTCCACATCTGAGCAGGCTTGATGGTCTCCTAACCAGCGAAGCCATAAATTGACCTTAAATTAAGTGGTTATGTGCTCTTGATACTATCAAGCAAGGTCATAAATCTGAAGTTTTCCCAGTCTCCGTCTTTGTTATGCCATATATGTACAACTTCCAAATTTGCTGGACAATCTGGATAAGCTGTGCGTGGTGTAAGAATCATCAATCGTTTCATTCAGCAGCAGTTGGGGGACAGCTTCTCATGTGTGGTCAAAGTTACCCTGGCCTGCAACGACGAAGTTGCGCACCATCGTGCAAACAGATCATCTCAAAGACGTCAGGGGCACAAAACCGTGCAACCGGAACAGCACAAGCAGCAAGTTTTAATATCCACAGTCTAAAGGATGCAGTAAAATTTGAAAAATTAAGAGAGATATCGACAGATATGTGATGTGTAACAGGTATAGGTAACGGCTGTGCATCTGTAGTGCAGGCAAATACTACATGTGTATCGGGTGTGTAAACTGGACTGTTATCCCATCCGGGGTGTCCTCTGCCTCTCTGCGACAGCCTGTACTGGGTAAGCAGTTAGAGAAAATGGATGGATGCACAGATGGAAGTATGTGCGTCTGGGAATATAAGCGTAAATATTATGTAAAATGGGAGCATCGTTTAAGATGCTGATGGCGAGGACAGTTGGTGTGACTGCAGCCAGACCTCGGCCAGCCGGTCTGCCAGGGCCTTGACCATGATGCTGCTGTAGACGTCCCCCTTCTTCTCAAAGTCGCGGCTCAGGTCCTCAGCCCCGAAACAGGCTACGGCAAACAAGCCGACGTAGTCCGGGATGCCGCTCTCCCGAGGCGCCACGAAGTCCGACAGGCACATGTAGGGATCGGTGCTGGCGGAGTCCTTCTCGGCCTGGAGACGCGAAAATCCCACTGTCACCGTGTCCACAACAGCCTTCGTCCGCAGCACCGGAGCCCGCCATTACTGCGTCTTCAGCTGGTGACTCATGTTTAGATTACAAGGGGTTAATACCGACCTCTTCAATGTCTGGTCATCGAGGAGACCGTTTTCTAACGGAGAACTGCAAGCATATTTCAACCAGAGGTTCTCGACTCTGGCAGCCGGCAGAGCGGATGAGGGTTTTATGTCTGTTTTATAGCTCAGTAGAGTGACCATTTCATTTTTTCCAATTAGCTGAATAATTAGTTGAATCTGGCGCTTAACCGATTAGCAAGACTGAAAACCCGTACACAATGCAGACCACAGCAACCTGCTGGAGGTGAGAACAAGCTTATAAGCGGGAATCTCCAGCCATGGTCCACAGAGGCTTCCATGGGACATACCGAGTGAGGTTAAGCAAGGCTTTTGGGACCAGGGTTAAGCGCCCCCTTGTAAGAGTGATAGGAACTGCAGAAAAAAGCCATAGAGAGGAAGGATCACCTGCTGGCGCAGACCATGGAACCTGGCGACGGGCTGCGCGCTGCGCGGTACGGTGTCCTGAGCGTACACGTGGATATCGTCTCCCACGCTCTGCGCGGGCCAGAACCCAACCAGGCCCCGGGCCTGCAGACTCTGGCTGTCAATCAGCTCGGTCAGGAGCCTCTGGGCATCATCAAACACCTTCTTGGCCTCTTCTCCTGCGACGTCAGTTTCATATCAGTGCTTAATGAATGATGAATCGATTAATGAACCGGTCGATTTGTGGATATCGACAGATTATACTTATTTACCGGGAACTTATGAGAAACACGTGACGACGCATGAGATTAAGTTAGAGGAGACTGAAGCTGAAAGCAGAATCTCTGCCAGGAAAAAACATGTGTTATATAAAATGTATTGGAAAAACAGTGCATGTCTGGCGTCCCATCTTGGGAATATCCCTGCCTTGTGTCCCAAGCTGCCTAGGATAAGCTCCAGCAACCTTCTCCACCCCCCCCCCAGCTCATCCAAATGGAGATGGAACCTGCACCCAACCCCCCACAAGAGCAGCATGGAATGACTCAGAAACTGGGAAAGCATATCCACTCCTTGCCCCCCTCTCTGAGTGATATCTGCAGTAAGCAAGAACACTCAGAGGCACATGACCTCGTTTCTTTCGACATATTTCATCTAGTACGGAAAGAGAAGCCCCCCCCCCACCTGTAGGTGTATGCACCACCAGGCCTATTTAACCAAGTCGCTCCGACTAACCAGACATGCAGAGCAGGGAAGCACGACAAATGCCCCAGAGCCGGTGCGTCCCTTAGCGGAGCTGTGACTCCAGCCGAATCGTCCGCATTAAGGTCCGCCAGCGGAGATCTACGTTTCCCAGTTTCCCAGACATGCGAATTACCTGCCCGTTCAGGAATCTTCACACAAGAGTGACTGCAAACGCTGGTTTATTAGACCAGCTGAAGAATCAGCTTTCTCTTTAAGAAGAGTCATCTCCTTTGTTTCAAGAACGTAAACAATAACAAATAAGGGACCATGTGGATGCCCAGGGCAGTGATCCCACATACCTACGGTTTTGTCTTTGAAGATTTTAGGGTAGCCCCTGTTGGGGTACTTGCCCCGGAGTTGCCACACGTCGAAGAAGGGCTTCCAGTCGACGTAGCCGAGCAGCCTGTGCAGGTCATAGGCTTCGAACACGTGGGTGCCGATTAGACTGGGACGCACTGGGGGGGGGGCAGGGCAAAAAGTCACCAAGGAGACATCGGTGTGACCTCAGCGATTGGTCAGACCCCCATAAAATGCCCAGTCATGAAAGGAAGTGACACACCTATGGAAAAATCCGTTTTACTACACGACGTCGCTGCCACGCTAATCCCCTGCCTCTTGGCATTCCTCGGCCCGATTAAACTGGCGGCGCCGCCCCGCTATCGCAGCACGGCCGCCGTGACAGACCTGTCCCACGCACCTGGTCTTGGCTGCGCCAGCCAATCCACATGCAGGCCCTTGTCACGGGCCTGGCCCAGGGTCAGGAAACGGCGGTCCTGTCAACGACGGAACAGCGGAATTTAATGGGAAAAAAAGATGAAGAGGAAAGCAAGGCATAAAAAACGCCCAGGGGAGACCACCCCCCCCCCCCGCACCTTCAGCGTGTCGTAGTGCTCCTGTCTGATCTCTTCGTATTCCTCCTCGACCTCCTTGAAAAAGTCCTCCCTCAAGTTCTCATCCAAGAGCTGAGAGCACTTCAAGAGAAAACCGGGAAAGAGCGCTAAGCGCGGCAGGAAGGGCATGCTAATGACCCAGTGTCGAGGCTCCCAAGATGGGCCGTAATTTGCCGCGGCGCGCGGGTGACAGCTCGCAGACTCCCCCCCGGCCCCCCGGCCCGTCCACCCCGCCTCCCCGACCGCTTCATGCCCAGATTAAAAACATTTTGTTATTACAATCCTTCTGGCAGATTCTGTTCCACAGAAAGGCACGCGACCGATATCTACGCAAGACGCCCCCCCGTCCAGAGCAGTTACTAAATGTGGAGGTTCTAATTCGGACCGGCGGCCTGGGGGGGTTCTTTCTCGGGCATAAAAGGAAATGCAGGAATCTTCAGACTTTACTGGGGAGGGTGGAGGGAACACAGACCTCAGCCAGGACAGGCTGTCTTACCTATACCACTCGTCAGACAGCGTGCAATTAAACCCGAGGAAGATCTGATTACCACCTCATTATGGGATGCCATCTAATAATTAGAGCACCCAAATCTGTCCCATTGTCTGTGTACAGCAAAAAGGCCCCTCCCATTAAATAAAAAAAAAGTGTTGCTCTTCGCTCTCCCTTCACCTTTAAAGCAAAGTGTCCAGCAATATTAACTGATTAACTTTTCTGGCACTCGATGAAAACTTTTGCAGTTTTCCTCCAAAAATAGAAGAGGTTCAGGAAGGGTTAACTTTACCACCACCACGCTCCGGGATGCGTCCAGCACGTGGACAACGGGGGCACTGTAGCGGGGGGCAATCTTAACTGCAGTGTGAGTCCTGTCACAAAACATGGGGGGGGGTGAGAAGGGATCAGCGATCCTTTCTGCCAGGGGACGGACAATATTTGACTGCCTAGAATCCACGGCCACACCTACTTAGATGTGGTGGCCCCTCCAATCAGCAGTGGGGTCTTCATCCCGAGGCGTTCCATCTCCATGGCAACGTAGATCATCTCGTCCAATGAGGGCGTGATCAAGCCAGAGAGCCCAATGATGTCTTTGATAGAAAAGAACCCCCCTGATTAGTCTCAACAACAGCAGCATTCTGGTTTTCTAAGGGGGCGTGGCTTATAGGGAGGAAGCATGCTGTGACCAGGGTTTTCCATGTTATGTGTGTGAACTAATCTGGTCCTCAGGTTCCAAGTCAGAGGCTGTAGTTTGTCATTTAAGTGCTCTGTGACCGACTCCTTATACTCAGCTGGTTGGTTGAAACAAAACCCTCGTCCAGATTTGTACTTTCTGGACCTAAACTTTCCTCCTCTGCGGGCAATTGATTACTTTGCGAGTTACTTCCCCAACACTGCCCACCCCATAGCTTCTCAGAAGGTAAAACGGGGTACACTGATCCACTGCAGTTCCTCGGCCCGATGTCCGTAAGGACTCTCACACCAGCTGATTAGAACAGTAATTAAAAATTAGTTTTAAAAAATGCTCACTAAGAAGCTCATTAGCCTCTTAAACTCCCCACTGGATTTTAAGGAGGAGCTGACAAGAAGCGTAGTTTTAGCCCGTGAAAGTCTCAAAAGATCTCCAGATTGCTCCTCTGACAGCAGCCAGGACTTTGAGGCTTTGAGAGCCCTTGGATTCTGTCAGTATCAGACAACATGCAGGTATACCCTCTTGTAAGGTAGTCCAAACACATTTTAACTGCATTTATACCTGATGAATTAAGGCTGAGAGATCTGACGGCTTACTGAGCTTACTGATGCATCTTATCAGCTTACAGCACTGTGCAAAAGCCTTAGGCAGCCAAAGGAATTTATCTGGGCAGTGAGTGTATATTTGCTCCGAATACGAAACACACTTTAACATTAGAACGTGCAAATTAACAGTAACACAATAAAATACGAATTTCTTGCGTTCTCCAAAAAGTTAACTCATATCCTGTTGAATAGCCGGAGAAACCTGCCCCCTTCTATAATTCATAAATCCCCAACCGAAATCTGGGTTCACACTGGTATGTCAGGGGTGATGGGTAGGCCACGTTTAAAGGCCAGGTCGAAACACTGTACGACAGCGGAACTGCTCCCCCAGCTGGACAAATGTAGAAATGCAACTACTCAACAATTACCACATGTGATAATTGCCTTAAAAAGCAATTATTGTCATGGGGTAACCATGCATCTCAGAACACAACACAGACCAGAGTAACATGCTGATGGGAAAACAGAACAGAATTACCGAGGTGAGTAAAGCAGAACCACCCAGAAGCTGTGACTTACTCGAGCAGAATAAACTTGACATCTACCAACCGAGAGGAAGGTTGTTTATCAGACGCTACTCACTTAACGGAGTTTAAAATTTTACCCATGTGAGTACAGTTACATTTGCTCATGGAAAATCAGCAAATATTCACCCAGGCTGTCACATTTCATCAAACTGAGTTATGACCAAAACCAGGGACCTGTACTTATGAAGCGGGGTTACATTTCGGATTTATGGTACCACAGTTTAAATGGACTTCATATTCCTTCACTTACATTTCGCCCAGACTACCTTAAATCCGACAAGTTACCCCGATAAGCCAGTAACCCCGCTTCATAGTACAGACCCCTGGTGTAGAAGACTGGTGTATATAAACCACGTGAAAAAGTACCTTAGTTCAACTATACTGTTTTTTTAAAAAAAAAAACACTACAATTTACCTACCTACTCCACATACAGAGTATCAAAAAACCATTTAAAAAAAAGCCCATTTTTCTCAGAATCATTGTCGGCGTAGTTACTATGTTTAGCCTGTGTGGGGCAGTACTGGGCGTGTTGCTTAAGACGTGAGACCTGGCAGGACCTTCACGGGGACAGCAGGCGGCGGGGGGGTGGACTCTCACGACGACCTACCTGCTTTTTTGTCGAGGGCCTCTCTCAGGATTTTATCACACGGTGTCATAACCCCTATATCGATCACTCTGAACGGGAAGAGAAGCAGAAATGTAAGGGATGCATGTGTAACTTTACAGACCCAAAGAGCGAAACATTTCAATTAAACGCAGACTTCCCCGCAACGTCCACGCTACCAGGAACTCTATTAGCGGCATGGAAACCCACAAGATGACTACAGAGCATTACTCTCTCAATTGGAATGATTGATGCTGCTGTTTATTTTCCAATTATTCCCCCACCAAAAGCAATTCAGGCACATACCACACTCTGAAGACCCCCC
>JABFEB020000041.1:11641624-11651795 GCA_019775895.2 Stomatorhinus ivindoensis
TAGGGGCCGTGGCCATCTTTGGGGGTGTGGTCATTATAGGGGCCGTGGCCATCTTTGGGGGTGTGGTCATTATAGGGGGCGTGGCTGTTATGGAGTTCAACACATTTCAGTCTTGTATTTATGATGATTTGATAATCTGACATTTACTATAGTAAAAATTTACAGCCAGTGAGAACTATAATTTCCTTTTTTATGTACTTAAGTTAGCCCACTACTTACCCTGTAACTGTGAATTTCATTTTAGATGAAAGTTAATGTTAACTTCCTACTATGAATAAATGTTTCCTTTTTACCCGTGTGATAGTGTAGTATAAAAGAAATAGTAACTGAAATGGACATTTCTGTATTCTTTTTCCACAACTCGCATACTCAGCATCAGTCTGGGGTTCTCTGTTTAATGGTGAAACATTTCAGTCCTCGTTTACAGTCAGATTCCTCTCTTAATGGATACTGTTCGGTTCGCGTTCCAGGACGGGTCATCCCAGCCGGCAGAGGAGCTAGACATCGCAAGCTTCCCCCCGTCGGACAGACTCCAGGAGTACCTGGACCGGGTCCGGACCGGCGATGCCGCGGAGCTCCAGCAGGGAGAGCTGCTAATGGCTCTGCTCCAGGTCTTCATCTCCAGCCTGAAGTGTGACATCTCCCCCTTAAAAGGTACTTCAGCTTGGTCCCGGCTGAGGGCTCGGGGCTGCAGGTATAGTAGGGGCCCCTTGGGCTTGAGACTGCAGGCTTGATGATCATTCGGTGTGTAATTCATCAATGAGCCAGTGTATTCAGCATTTCCATTGACTCTTGCTCTTGTAATTCCTACACTGAGTTCAGTGCTTAAGTCAGCATATGGCAGGGTTATTTAAATCACGCTCCTCAACGTCTGCACACTGCTGGTTTTCCAGCCTTCCTTTACCTGTCAGTCAGATGTGAAGCCTCTGACCAATCATAATCAGTAATTATTAACCTGACTACCTGGGAGAACTGAAAACAAGGCCTGGATTTGGAATCAAGGTCCAGATTTGGGGAACCCTGGCATGTGGGATGAACGTGACGTAAAATGAGTGAGGAATCACCTCTGAACCATTTAAGGGAGCCACGCCTTGGAGTGACCTTTAATAGCAGCCGTCCTGTCCATGTGTCCCTTTGGCCTTGTGTCCTGCCTGATTGGGTATTCGTTACCACAGTGGTGACCAATCACAGTCCGTGTGTAACTGAAACGCACCCCCCATCTCTCAGGAGAGACCTGGTGGAACCCAGAGAAGCTCAACAACGCCATCTGCTGTTACCTCCGCCTGCTGATCCGGTTGTTTGAGACCACTGTCACTGGGGCCAGCCAGGGGCCCCTATCTCAGGGCTTCCGGGCCCTCATGCGGCGCCTAATCCAGGTGTGCCCCCCCCCCCCTGTTTTTTTTTTTTCCCCCCAAACAAATCTTGAGACTTGTTTGTTCAGGATCATATTCAGGGTTTTTCAGGTGTTACCTGGAGGAGCTGTATGGAGGGAAAGGTGTGTGAAGGAACTTCTACTAGCTAATCCAATCTCAAACAGCCTAAAAAAGTGCCATGTTGATGATTTTTTTTTTTTGGTAGGTTTTATGTATCGTGTGGTATTATTCACAACCTGTAGGGGGCAGCATAGAGCAGTTACCCGTTCGACTGTAGCGGTGTGGGTTCTGACCACTGGACCTCACTCCTGGCCCTGCTCGCAGGTTCACCTGAGCGAGCCCGCCCAGCTGTTCCACTTCCTGGCGCTGCTGTGGGGCTACGCTGGAAGCCTGAGCGACCAGCTGGAATGCGGGGTAAGCGCAGTGCTGCAGACGCAGGCGCTGTACGTGGGCCGTGCCCTGCTCTCCGCCCAGCCGGCGAAGACCCTCAAGCAACTGGCCTCGGCCTCCTCCCCAGGTATCGCCCGGCGCCCCAGTGACGGCGTCCTCAGCTCCTTGGGCTTCTGGACGTTCAGATGACTCCATTTTGAGCCAAAGTAGCTTTGGCATTTAAATTTGAATGTTAAATATAGCAGGTTTTTGAATAGCACTTTTAACGTAGCCGAAGCGTTTGTCAAAGCAGTTTTTAATTTGCATTGCGGCCCCCCCGCCTCTGCTTGCACAGTGCTTGCGTTGTTGAATTTAAATACTGATGTTGTCCGTCCCCCCCCCTCCCCCCCCCCGCAGTCGTACCCTCCCTGCTGGCATGCCTGGGCTCCCCAGTGAGGGAGGTGCGGCGGGCAGCCATAGCCGCTCTACAGACCCTCTTGGGGGTGGACGGCTCACCGTATTGTCGGGTCACCCAGAGTCTGCTGCGGGAGACGGAGGAGCTCGTCACGGACGCCTGCCACGTCAGCCAGGTCGGCCCCCCCCCCCCCTTTGCCTGTTGCAGTGATCCTGAGATGCTGCTTAAAGAGTGACTGAGTAATCATAACAATCTCATAAATGCTAATAGCCTGGATGTCCAAGGTTTCTTTGGTCCAGATGCTGGTACTGATTGTGTTTTTCTCCGCATTGCTGGCCTTTCCAGTGGTTCTCTGGTAGTCACTGGCCCGTCCTCCGCAGTACCTTAGATCTGGGTGTTCGTCCCCGGCCCAGTGGAAGGCGGTTCATCTGGCTTCTTCAGCTGTAGAGGTGGAAAGTTCAGGTCCAGGAAGTACAAATCCAGACCAAGGTTTTCTTCCAACCAGCTAGTTAAGGATAAAGAGTCCGTCACTCAGCCGGTTGGTCGAAATCAAAAACCTCTGGTCCGCATTTGTACTTTCTGGACCTGAACTTTCTACCTCTGGCTTTTCTGTCACTTTAGAACCGTGATGTCTGTCCTCGAGTCCCTCATAGCCTTTTCTTGTGTTAGCCACATTAGCAATGCACGTATCAGCTTTAAAAGGCCTGTCCTCTGCCCATCTCCTTTCTTTGAAGTAGCAAAGGCTCTTGCTTTTTAACATGCAGTGGTATATCCTCACGCAGGCCTTGGGTAAGATGTACACGGAGGCCATGGCGGCCGGTGCCAAGGCGCAGGAGAGGAAGGTGGCGGCGTCGGTGGGTCAGATCCTGCAGTGCCTGCAGGCCCCGGACTGCCCGTCCTACACGGCCAAAGCTCTGCTGAAGCTGCTGAAGGAGGTCGACGCGGAGGTAGGAACCGGCTGCTTCTCTTTTTACTGGTTGCTTTTCAGTGGCTGGGATTCAAACCCTCACCCATGTGCAGAGGTGGATAGTTCAGATCCAACAAGGTTTTGTTTTAACCAACCAATTGAGTACTTCATTCATTGTATTCCGCAGTATAAAGATGGCGTAGTCTATACCGTAATACTACTCCGTATAAGGAAGGGGCTGTGCTGGGTCTCCCTCACGGTTCTGGTTCTCCTCCCGACCAGTCCGTCCTGGAAGCACTGCTTCCCGCCATGGAGCGACTGCTGGATCTCTACGGGCCGGAGCCTCCCACTTTCCTGAAGGACGAGGCTGTGCTTCTGCAGCTCCTGCTGGGCAAGTTCACTGAGCGGGCAGCCCCCCTCCTGGCCCGGCACCAGAAGAGCCTGGAGGTCTTCATCCGAGCCCTGGGCATGTCTGTGGAGCCGTATCCTGGCATGGCCAGCTTCCAGCTCCTGGCCCTGGATCAGGTGCGGAATCATGAGATGGGTTCAGCGTTTTGGGAGGCCTGCCCTGTTTTACCCACGTCCTTTATTCAGCACCACTCCGTTAACACCCATCTTCTCTCGTGTGAAGTATAATCATAGTGCAAGACTGAAATTAGTGGTAACCCTCCAAATCCTTGTACTTTATTCCAGGGCTTTGAAGCTCTTAGATGATTGTTTTTTGCTCCTGAACAGATGGAGAAAAACATTCAGAACATCCTGCAACGTAGCTGAATTGGCATTCGAGAGTTTCGGGTTTTGTATCCAACCATGAGCAGTCTTGGCTGGTGTGCTTCGTGCTGGCTCCTGTTACCCTGACCTCGTCATCTCACTCATGGCTGAAACCTTCATGAATCTGTGATGTCACGATTGACAGAACCCCTTCGGTGTCTGTGCCCAGATTACCAAGCAGTTCTTTTCGGCCCTTGGGGAAGCAGAGGTCCAGCAGAAACTGCTGGGGGCGCTGTTCAACCTGCTGGTTGACTGCAAGAATCCAACCTGTGTCCAGGCCGTCAGTAACGTCTTCAAAACGGTGATCCCCTGCCGCCGCTTCAGACCCTGGTGTCTCTTTCAATCCTGGAAACTGGGCCTCATGGCCATTCTTGCTTTTACGGATTCTTTTTTTTCTTCTTCCCCAGATTACCGTGGACGCGGAGCTGGTGGCTGCAGAGCTAGCGCCGGCAGACAGGCCCAAGGTGTCCAGCACCGTACAACAGACCCGCAGGAGCAAGATGAATCAGCGGTGTGTCTCTGAGCCACGCGGGGAGCAACGTTCCCGAACTGTCTTAGTCATTAGCTTTGGGCTTTTGCTAGAAGATGCATTTCGTATAGAAGTTTATCTGCTGCGGGTGTTATGTGGGAATGTTAAAGAGAATGGAGATGTAGGAATACATCGTTTGCATGATCTTATAGTGCCATAAGTAAACTTTGGTTTAAATTTGTTAAATTATATCCCAAACTATACAAATATGAATATATTTAAAGTGTGATGAGTCATGAGAAGCATAGTAATGATGCGTCTGATGTTTAATCCCTTTTTAGGAAGGGCCAGGAGACTGTTCCACGTCCACCAGAAGGGGGCGCCGCTGTGTGTTGGGAGAGGGTGACTCTCATCTTGGAGCTGCTGCAGCACAAGAAGAAGCTGCGGAGCCCCCAGCTGCTGGTCTCCGCCCTCTTCGCCCTCCTGTCCAGGTAAATCCTGCTGGGCATCACTTCCTGACTGCCGGTCGTTATGGCAACCGAAGGTTCTCATTCTCATTGGCGGGGATTTGAAATCTGTAAATGCAGACGTTAATGTGTCGCGCTGAATTGACTGTCAGGAATGCAAGTGTATAATGAGACGGTCTTTGGACCGCAAATTTGAGCAGCAGTGACTCCTTTGGACCGTTGTGACTCCTGGTGACATCTGGGTGGCTTTTACCAGAACATTACATGTAAGGCCTCAGTCTAAGTCTACACTTGCTTTCCCTCCAATACTTGGGGCCCTGTCTGGTGATGAATATATTACTCATAGAGTATGTTTTATTAATCAGACTGTCAAGACTGGATCGGTTCAGCTTGACCCCATAAAGATGGATGAAGGGATCGTGGTAGGATGAAGCCGTCATCTATCTTCTCTGATGTTGCTCTTCTTCCCCGTCTGGTCCGCAGGTCTCTGGAGCCGGTTCAGTCGGACCAAGGGAACATGGAGTATACCAAACAGCTCATTCTCAGCTGCCTGCTCGGCATATGCCAGAAGCTGTCAGCAGAGGGCAGCAGAGGTACGCCGGGTGAACAGTGAGGATCAGCTGTATGGAAAGGTTCCCCCGGGGATTTCGGACCCCGTGTTTGAAGACTGAGGGCCTGGGGTCTGAGTGTCAAGTTCAAGGGCAGCCTGGCTTTACTGGCTTACTCATCTTGTGCTCCCCCCCCCCTCCCCCCATTGTGCAGAACTGCTGGAGGAGGAGAAGTTCAGTGTGGAGCTAGTGGTCCAGTGTGTGAGGGCCTCCAACGTGCCTCAGACCCACCACCAAGCCCTGCTGCTGCTCGGCGCTGTGGCCGAGATCTTCCCGGTAGGTATCTCCTGGGCCTAGACCGCCTGGTCCGTTGGGAAGGTTTGCTAATTCACGTTTTAATAATGGTCTCCCTCTCTTCTTCCAATGCAGGAGAAGGTCCTTCACAACATCATGTCCATCTTCACCTTCATGGGCGCGAACCTCATGCGGCTGGATGATGCTTATAGTTTCCAGGTCATCAACAAGACGGTCCAGACGGTCATCCCTGCCCTCATAAAGGTGTGTAACCCGTGAATCTTAAAAAAAAAATAAAAATCTAAATTTAAGGTCCTAAAATCTAACAAGCATTTTACTATTAGCTATTCAATCCCGAGATGTTGCCAAGAGGCTTTGAGTGATTGAGTAATCAATTAAACTGTCATGAGAATATGACTCACCATAGTATAATTTTCTTCGTTTTTATGGATTCCCGCTCGTTACCTTTCTTGTGTTTTTACGTTGATGTTCTGCCATCGTCCTACTATTGCCAGCGCTTTTATTGTTGAAGTCAGGAGAATCGGACCAGCAAAAGAGGGAAAATTCAAATTCAACGGCAATCGGGCGGAGGGTGATAAATGCAGACGGGTCGTAAGAGCTGCACGGCAACCGCGGGCCCCTGCTTCTCCCCCCCCGCAGGCTCAGGAGGGCGGCGCTTCGGCGCCGGCGGCCCAGGTGGAGCTGGTGGTGGTGCGCGTGATGCACGTCTTCGTGGACGCCCTGCCCCACGTGCCCGAGCACCGCCGGCAGCCCGTTCTGGCCCAGCTGGTGACCACGCTGGAGCCCGGCCGCTTCCTCTGGCTGCTGCTGATGCTGCTGTTCGAGCAGCACGTCTCGCGGGCCCCTCCGGCCGAGGCGGACGTCGACAAGGTGGGCCTGGTTTCCGAGATCCGTCGTGGCGGAGCCTCGAGATTCGTTAGTGTGCGTAGCTCGAATCGGTCTAGGTCGCTTTTATGGCAGTAGTTTAATGAGCTGTGTTTAGTGAGCAGATCTGTAAAAGAAGGCGACAGATGGTATTCAGCCCAACGGGGCCGTGTCCTGTCGTCGCTCTAGGAGACAGTCGTGGAGAGGGACGTGGAATTCTGGATATCTGTGAGCTGTGAGTTTGACGCACAGGATCAGCTCACTTCGCTCATCAAGATTCTCCGGTACCTGAGTCTGCTACCCCAGGACAAGGATGAGGGTACGAAAAGCCCCTCGACTAATATGGCTATATAGGACCACCGTATCTGATTCTGATCCATGAGTATGTGATCTATACCATCATCGTAATGATTTAAATATGGGGGATTTTTCGAACTAAGGGGGGGGTAGTTTTTCCATTAATTAAAAACCAGTCAAGACGTAAGAGTGGCCTCAAATGACCGTTCAGCAGCTGCCGAATCGGTAATGTAGTTGCGCTACGTTGCCATGCCTACAGATCAAAGGAAGACGAAGACTCCGCGCAGAGGGCAGAAGAAGGACAGCGTGGAGGCCCTGCTCTTCAACACGGACGCGCACAGCGGCAAAGAGCTGCGTCACTACAAGTTCCTCTCTGTGTCGTTCATGGCCCAGCTGCTGGCGTCACACAGCTTCGTGAGCAAGGTAGCTCCCTGGGGAGGGAGGCGCGGTCCTGTGCTGTCACTTTTAGCCTGGGCTATGATGCCGTAGCCGTGTGCTTTTTCTATCACAGGTGGTCGACTGTAGCAACACAACACACGGAACCCAGCATCTTCAGCAAAGGTAGGGTTGGGTTTGGTTTACTTGGTCAAGCAAGGCGGCTCAACTAGTCCTTTTGTTTAATCTGAACTACTAGCTGGCCCGGCTCTTCGTTTCGATCAGCTGTGCCACCTCAGGGCTCAGATTTCGAAGTGGAGGGTTCTGGCTTTAATGAGCAGTTGGCACGTGTCTAGATTGGCTACCATCTGAAAACGAGGCTTTTCTCGTGATGCCGAAGTGGTCGCCCTCTTACCCTGGGTCCTCCTGGCGTTTTTTTTAGCCTCCTGGAGGAGATTCTGAGCTACATCAACAGCGTCGCTCAGTGCGTGGAGGCCAACTCTGATAAACCCACCGCCAAGTTTTGGAGGGCGCTGCTCAACAAGTCCTACGATGTTTTGGACAAGGTAATGAGCAGGTCCACTCAGATCTGCCACTCATGCACTCAAACTGGATCAGGATCTGAACTGTCTACTCCACTCTACCTTATTTTGAGTAGAGGTCCTGTAAGCCTGGGTTGGACCCAATGGTGGTGTGTCCGTTTTCAATGCCACTGTGTCCCTGTGTGCCCAGGTGAATGCCTTGCTGCCCACTGACACCTTCATCCCAGTGATGAGGGGGCTGATGGGTAATAAGCTGCCCTCAGTGCGACGAAAGGCCATGGATCTTCTGAACAACAAGTTGCTGCAGAAGACTCCATGGAAAGATGAGCAGGTGAGAGATCAGAACGCCATCGCCGAGTTTCTCAAATGCCTAGTGATGGCGAACACTATGCAGTTTAGTTACCGACTCTGCTACACCTGCCCTGTAGGTCCAAGTTCTCCTGGGGCTAACCGATGACCTGTTGGCCATTGCTGGCCGAGGCCGGCATAAGGAAGAGACGGAGGAGGACGAGCAGGCCATCAACAGGCAGACCGCGCTCTACAGCCTTAAGCTGCTGTGTCGCAGTTTTGGCTCCGCCCACCAGGACGCCTTCGTACCAGTGCTGTCCTTTGCGGTGGAGTTGGTCGCCTCTCCTACTGAGGATCGGAACGTCATCGGCAGCGCCTTGCTCTGCGTAGCTGAGGTTACCAGTGCACTGAAGGCCCTGGCAGTTCCTCACCTACCAAGGTATCTCACCACATGCATCTCTAGATGGTGCTGACTTGTTTGAACAGATCTGTTCTTGGGTTGCCTTTAGACAGGACTCGGGTCATTTCAGTGAAGGCTTTGGGGTCGTTGCACTGTTCTCCAAGGACCCAGTGTTTCATAGCTCTTCTGGGACCGCCAGACAATCCATGTTTTTGGTCCCTCCCAGCTCGCAACACACCTGCACCAGGTGGTCAGTGTTCTCGATCGTTTGGTTCAGGTGTGCTGACAGGGTGCAAAAATGTTGATTGTCAGGGGGTTCTTCAAGGACTGGGTTGAGAAACACTGCCCAGACCCTACCCATATCCTGTGGGGAAACTCGGAGACAAGCAGCCAAATAAAGTGTTAGCAATTGCGGCTTTTGCAGGTTGATGTTCGTCCTGCTGTTGGGGGGAAAACCAAAAAATGTAATGCCACTGTCAATCTCCCCTTCTGCAGACTGATGCCAGCCGTCCTGCAGACCCTGAAGGAGAGGAAGGAGCTGCTCACCAGCGAGGTGTACCTCCTGAGCGCCGTGACGGCGCTCCAGCGTGTGGCCGAGACGCTGCCCCACTTCCTGAGCCCCTACCTGCAGGACACACTGCTGCAGGCGAGTTCTCCTACTCAAGCCCGCGCTAATGCTAGCGTAGCATTGTTCACCGGGCACGTGAAAACGCAGTTCTGAGCTGGACGTGTGCTGGTGCCTGGTGGGCCTCAGACCTGCTTGTAATGAGGCTAGTGAAGTAGCTGGTTTTTGGGTTTAAGGAGAAAAGCATGTGCGTGGCTGTTTTAACCAGGTCAGCGCGCCTGATTCTGACCAGCCAATCGACGGCCTCCGCTTCGCCAACAGGTGGCCCGCCTCGTGCGAGTGACAGAGCGGCGGACGGTGTCCCCGCACCTGGGGGTGCGCCTGGGCTCACTGAGGACCACGCTCGCCACTAAGGTGCCCCCGAGGGTCCTCCTGCCTGCCCTCGCCAAGTGCTACTCCTGGGCAGCTGACACCCAGCAGGTAGGCGTCCTCCATCAAGCCGAGGTTCAAAAACTAAACACATAGCTAGTAGAGTCAGAAGATTGTAGCTAGTTAGCTGGTTAGCAGAACATGCTGCTTCAATACCTCATTAATATTGAACATTTATTTAACATTTAGTGTGGTAGCTTAACAACAGCGGCCCCCACACAAACGCGGTTTGAATGCAGTAGCTGACCAAGGTGATAAGCCAGATTTCACCGCCTTCATAGTTAAGGTTGAATTTTATAATAAAGGAGATTTTTTATTTCAGGCTGCCTTCATTAGTCTTATTAAACAGCAAACATAAAAACTCAACGATATGAATAATATTTTAAGATCACAGTTCTATGTACCTCTGACCTGCATTTAAGGGAGCCCTGTATTCTGTAACACACCTCCAACGTGGTCATTAACCCTATGTTGGTAATGAGGCCCTTTAGTAGGAAAGGTATCACATCATTGCCGCTTCCTGTGTAGCCGAGTCGCTTTCGGTGTAGCGCTTGGCACATCAGGAATTACGCCGTGGTCACGGTGCGGCTCTGCCTTCTGGAACAGAGTCGGCTGGTGCCCCTGGTGGACGTCCTGAAGGAGCACATCTCACACATGGAGAAGGAGCAGCTGACAGCCCACCAGAGCGAGATGACCACCTTCTTCCTCAGGGCCCTGGACTTCCGAGCCCAGCATTGCCAGGTGGGGGCTCATGTCCAGATAACCGATAGGAAACCC
>JABFEB020000041.1:11656360-11666378 GCA_019775895.2 Stomatorhinus ivindoensis
GCCAACCGCCACGTGCTTGTGTTACAGACGAGTGCGAGGAGGTGGAGCATCAGGTGCAGAAGGTCATCCGCGAGATGGAGGTCATCCTGGGCGAGCCTCTGCAAAGCTACTTCTGAACGCTGTCCCCTCCAGCCGTCCCAGGGTGGAAGATGGCGACACCAGAGCCGTAGCTGCTGCTGTTTCAGACGTTTATCCGTGAAACGGATGTCGGGCCTCTGTGAAGTCAAGCGTCACGGTTTGCGATCAGTGCAGATGCACAGAACCAAAATGATCTGATCTGTGCAGGTTTGCCAGTCATATACCAATGATTGTGCGTACGTATGAAGTGCAACTCTTTTTTTTTTTTTTTTACTTTAAAATAGTAAAGGAACTTTTTCAGAAAATGTTTTGTCCGTTATTCTTTTGTATAGCCGATATACAGCTCAACCTCGTAACTGAGAGCATTATGTCTGTATGCACACTGCTACCCTTAAAATGTATGTTATATGCATGCATTTTTAGGGTATGTGTATAGGGTTTGCAGGTATGTTGAGGAAAGTTTATTTATATACGTTTCATGCAGTCAGTTCAGTGTGCTTTATGTAGGTAAACATGCACAGTAATGTATAACAAAAAGTGCAGTGCAGTTTCCGAATTAATCAGAAGTTTTCCCCATAAGGTGAGACCTTCTCTACAAAACCCATTAAGTGCACCCCTGCTTATTACAAACTGCAATATTTACACTTGTAAAATGGATATCGGCAAAACACGACGACGGTAACGCTCCACTTCCAGCCTGGTGCTGAGAACACGAGTGTTTAGGAAATATCACCAAAATAAAAATCCAAAGTCAGGCTTTCCTGGGCTTCATGTGCCTTCGCACGTTAATGCCTCAATTAACCTTGCTTAAATTTTTTTACTTGGAGCTGCACCCCGTCCCGTTTTGAACTAAAGCGTGACGTAATATAATCCGGTCTTCATCGCGCCCACCATAGAATATGAAATATTAGGTAGCGCTCTGGCCAGGTAAGTATGTCTTTGGTGGTGTCCAGTTATCCAGATAGTAATAGCAACCAAAACAGCATGATTTCGTCACATTGTACTAAGAATATTATTCTTTGATGTAGTAAAGCACTGCAAACGTACGCAGCCGGCTACAGGACACCTGAGCGCCTCCTTAAGCATCGGCAAAACAAAAACCATAGGCTTTGTGTTTAGCCTTAATATACCGCGCAGTGGCCAGTGAAGTGTTTTAAACCGCGGTTAAGTTATCCTCATACTCGATATTCAGTTTTCTGGCTTTAATAACATTTAACGGAAGTAAGGTGAGGCGTTTTTAATGACAGAATTGTGATGTGTAGTACACAGACAACGATGCACACCGATGATTTGTGCAAAATCGTGTTAATAGCTAATATAATAGGTCCTTTCAGCTGTAATGACATGGTGGTTTAGCAATTTGGGCTCTTGGCGACCGTTGCACACCCCATTTCTTTCTCAGATTGCTTTACGTACGAATTTTAATTAATTTTTGAATGTATCCGTATAATGTGCAATGGGATAATACATGAATGGGTTAGTAACTTTAAAACTAGACAAGACAGGCACGAAACGAAAAGAGACACACATGTCCTACGAAGTGTGCATGGATCAGGGAAATCTGGGGTACAATGCACCGCCCTTGGATTTTCAGGATCACTTTCTCTCTGACGGTTATTAATTAATACATTGCATCCATATTACATGCCATTGGGGTAATGCACTAAGGAGTTACTAGCTCTGAAACCAAATGAGATAGCCATGTCCTATGAAGTATGCATGTTTCTGTGCGTCTCCTGCTCTGCTCCCCGATCACCAAGTGCGTACATCTTTTATAGCCAAAAACACTAGTTTCCAGACCGTTCAGGGAGACCTCAGATATCTGTAGACACCAGTAACTAAAGTTAAACTGGACCCATTATCGGGTAAAGGTAGGGTTGGCCTTTTCAGGAACATTCCTGTGAATACATCACCCTGTTCAAAACAAGTTCATTGAAAAAAAACCTGACCCCTGACAACTATCAATATGTATAAAATGAAGAACATGCAAACTTCATAGGACATGGCTGTCTCCTTTGGTTTCAGAGCTCTTAACCCCTTAGTGTGTTGCCCCATTGTACTTTAATTGGATGCAATATAATAATTAACAAATACAGACAAAATAATCTGAAAATCCAAGGGGTGAGCATTGTTCCTTGTAGTCCACTGATCAATGCACACTTCACTAGATGTGCCTGTCTTGTCTAGTTATAAGTTTATTAACCCGGCCATTCATGTATTGTCCCATTGCACATTATACGGATACCTTCGAACATTCAAAAATTAATAAAAATTCGTACGTAAAGCATGAAATGACATTATGAATTATGGTAGTGATTCGTTCAGGGTTGAGACTGTCCGAGCTGGTGTATGACGGGGCATCACTTTATGTCCCAGCCCAGTGCTGCACCGTCCTGTCCTGTAATGCGCTTTACTCTCCTCCTCTCTCCTATCCTGTCCTGTTCCGTCCTGTCTTGCCCTATACCGGAGCCGCGCCGTGTCGTCACTTGCAGGCGATGTCAGCCCCTTATTACCGCGGACCGGCCATCCTGCGCACAGTCCCGCGCCGAAATGCTCGCAGCCCGGGTGCCCGGCGCAGTTCGCTCCGCCTTCCATATCCATAAGCGTCCTCATCACTCAGTCGGCATTATCGGAGCGCCGTTTTCCAAAGGGCAGGTGAGTCCATGCTGACATTTTATTCCCAATTAATAACAGGCTAATAATGTCCTTTAAGTATTTCACCAAAGTCCCGAACTCGATACTCGTTTTACAGAGCAAATGCCAGCACGTTATTTTGTGTTTTTACGTAAAATATTGAAATATATCTCACTGCAGCGAAAGGATGGTGTCGAAAAAGGACCTGATCTCATTCGAAATGCGGGACTGGTGGAGAAGCTTAAAGCGCAAGGTAAAGACCAGACCCCGGGTTATTTATAGCTATAATTTATGTTGATATTTTTTCTTTTTTTTATAATCGTGTCAGTGTTTTCTGTATGTTGTTTTAATAGTGTTCCGTTAGGATTAAGGCTTACTGTATCCAGCTAACCAGCTAAATATTGCATAAACAGTTCTGTCATCTTAATTTTCTGCCCTGTCTGTTTCAACCATGGAAATAAATTGTGCTAAATATTGTACTAAATTCGATATTATTTTTTATGCCGAAAATAACCCGTTCATGCGCCGTCTCCTTTATTAATTCCAGTTGTATCTGTTAAGTAGTAATGGAGTTAATCAGTTAGATTCTTAAACCAGCTTTTGGGTATTAATTGATTAAAACGTAAACCATTCTAAGAAACCAAACGTGTCCTCAGCCTGGATACAGATAATTATTTTAAGGTTGATACTAAACATTAACTATCCTAGTATCGTTATTCCGCTTGGATTTTCAGGACTTTCAGAAAACTTTAGTTATAAGATTGGCCAGTCTTTAGTGATATATTGTTATATTTGCCGAAATTGAAGCTGTCATCGAATATAGCCTATATGCTTGTGTCTGTAAATTAATTTCGTCCCGGTGTTCTGACAAGTTGAGCTACCTATCGAGACGTACTATCTAGCCTTTTTGCGCATGTGCAGTTCCACCGTTTGGGTGTTAGGGTTAGGTTTTAGGGCTTTGGATTGGGGTTAGGGTAAGGGTTTTGGGGGTTTAGGGTTAGGGCTATTGATTAGCTTCACGGTAGCCTAACTCCACAAAGTAGCTCAACTCGACAGAACACCGGCGTCTAGTAAATTGTGATTCAGTTGTACTCGTTCCAGAGCTGTGCAGTAGTAATGCAATAGTTAAGATGTCTTATTTTGTGACGATGCACTTGTGACATCTTCCTGGTGGTGTAGGAAATGAATGCAGAACGGAGCGCCTCATTAAGCGTCTGCTGAAAGGTCGAGGTTGATATGTTTTGCAAAATACACCGTGCCACATTTCAGTATCCAGTGAAGTGGTTTGTACTGTGGTAAACACAATAAGGAACATTGCATTTTTATTTGAAAAACGGAATATTTAAGAGAAATGGGTATTTGGGAGGACAGCTCGGAGAGGGATGGTACCTGGGTCTCCTCCAGCTCAGGCACACTTGCTGCAATCCTACTTAGAATAAAGTTGGGTAACTTTGATTGCACAATAATGTTGTGCTAGTTAATATGGCCTAAGAGTCGTGTGTCTTTTCATAAATCAGGCCTAATTTTGTTGAGACATCAAATAAGTTGTGGCACAGCACAGTTTTTACACGGGTGTTGTTAAAATTGCGCACACAAAAATTACATCGCAGTTTCTGTGCTCGACTATTAGCAAGATTTTATCATTCATTAAACAAACACTTACTATATGCACCCAGTCGAAGTGGAGTGTGCTTTATTCACAGCGTACACTGGATGTGATGGGTGCAGTCTGTGTCAGAAATACCCCACTGACACCAGAGGCCCTGTGCTGGTCTTTACTCAGTGGCTGTACGGAGATATTTTGGACGTCTCTGAGAAACCTCAAGCGTTACACTGGCACAGGATCAAAAAACACTGTCAGGGTGGATTTTCTCCAGCTTTACTATGAATTATAACAGCCAACTGACAGAGGCCTTTTCTCTTTCAAAATAGCACTTCTCTGAAAGACATTAGTTCCTAACAAGCATCCTTTCATTAACATTTCTTTTCCTTATGCTCCGATTTCCAGCCTTAGTGTGAGTTGGCAAAGCATAACTGGTTTAATTGTGCTGAATGCTCAAACACAGCCCCAGAGTGCTCTTCATGAAATGGTATAAAGTTACTCTGTCTCAGGACTAACAACCACAACTGTTGATTTGCTCGGTTACTCACCCCTAGATGAAACATCAAAAGTAGTTTTGTATTAAAGAAATTAAGGAATTAACAGTTTATTCACTGAATATTTAAAACTACTTGTGTCAAACCTTATCAGTCACTGACACATAGCACAGAAAATGAGGAGATAGGTGCACAAATGGAATGTTCTAGCCATTAGAAGTGACAATTGCCATGGAATTTTTGGCACTAGATCTACAGTGTTGCTGGTACTGCTGGTGTTGCTTGTAAACATCACCTTTGGATAACCTTCAGGTCTGAAGTCTTTGTTTCAAAGAAGTTTCTCACGTGCTGCTATATGGCAGAGTCACGTCTTTAAATACTTTAATACTGGGAATTTATTTTAGAAACAGCCACAGTTCAGACAACCAGTAAACATGCTCAGTTCATTAGATGACTGACAAAGCGATAATGTATATGACTTGCTGTAAGATTGTCAGTTCTTTTCCTTTACAGTGAATGAACAACAGTGTCAGAGAGTACATGCACTTAAAATAAACGGATGCACTGCTCAGTGGAAAACTATGTTCACCTAATGACACATATGAAACGGTAACCACGTTATATAAGGGTTGCCACAACATGCACTTTACACGGTCCAGTGTATTAGGAGTGCTTTTCTTGTTGCATGACAGGCCTTGTGCTGTCAGGCATATGCAGCAACAGAAGGATCAGTGGGTGTGGGAGCTGAGAGCCAATCAGGTGACAAGTTCCGGTTTTATTCACGAGTCATGACTCTGATTGGTTGAATCCAATGACCTTGTGCCACCCACATATATGTCAGGACAATGGCAGCTTGTCAAGCATGTCAGCAACGTTTCAATTGATTGGCAGAGTACGGGAAAACAGGACTCTTGGTTATATATTAATCCATGGTATGAGAAACATTACAGCAAGTTTATTTTTCAGGACAGTTCATAATGGACCTCAGCTTTGTTACCTTGGAACATGGTGTAAGTTAATTCCCTTCTGGCTGCTGTACTTACAGGCTGCACTGTTAGGGACTATGGGAATCTGAAGTTCGAGGACCCAGCAGATGACCATCCTGTTGGTAAGGTGCAGAGGCCTCGGGCCGTAGGCCTCGCCAACGAGCAGCTAGCTAAGGCCATTAACGCCATCAAGAAGGACGGCCACACCAGCCTAATGCTGGGGGGAGATCACAGGTAAGCCCGCTCCTGATCTGACCGGCTGGCATCGCGGCGTCGTCGTCAGATTCAGCTCGGGCGTGTGGCGGGTCTCTCCTAGCTTGGCGATCGGCTCGATCCACGGACACGCAGCCTCGCAAAAGGACCTGCGGGTGGTTTGGGTGGACGCCCATGCAGACATCAACACACCTCTCAGCAGTTATACAGGCAACATCCACGGACAACCTATGTCCTACCTGATCAAGGACCTTCGCCCTAAGGTGACATCGCGCAGCCTGATTCTCTGATGTCTAATCTCGCTGTAGGAGAGAGCTTTGGGGACAATGAAAATCCCATTGGCAGCACTGGGCTGCTTAATAACCTCTGCATACACAATGTTCTAGTGCTCCACATGAGACATTAGGATCGAGTGTTGCCAGGTTGTTCGTTTCTGTAGACAAATGGATCAGTGTTGCATATCCAGACTGTAATTATAGTTTTATGCACCCTGGAGCAGATGACAGCCTTGCCCGGCTTCTCATGGATCACGCCCTGCCTGTCGGCTGAGGATGTCGTCTTCATTGGCTTAAGGGACGTGGATCCTGCGGAGCGGTGAGGTCATCAACGTGACATCACAATCAGCTGGGCCTTCGCTCTATAGCAGTCCAGCGTGCCTAAGGCAATAATATGGCCACGAGTAAGACGAGTATTGTCTTAATGGAGCCGTCAAAGGCAAATCACGTGAAATGCACTCTAGTTGTAAAACGGGGATTTTTCTTCTAGTAAAAATGTTGGAAATATCTGAAAAGGCTCATATAGCTTGCGCAGCAATGCATTTCTCATATAGCTCTGTCCCCTGACATATCCATGCTTATATAGAGCAGAGTTTCTCAATCCAGTCCTCGGGGACCCCCCAGACAGTCCATGTTTTTGCTCCCTCCCAGCCCCCAGCAGGACCGTCTGGCGAGGAGCCGGGAGGGAGCGAAAACATGGACTGTCTGGGGGGTCCCCGAGGACTGGATTGAGAAACTCTGCTCTATATAAGCATGGATATGTCAGGGAAACACTGGCATAGAGTATATTCTCAATGGCTGCGAGTGGCATGTTCCTGTCTGTCTGCAGCTATATTCTGAAATCGGTGGGGATCAAAGCTTTCTCTATGACTGAGGTCGACCACCTTGGAATAGCAAAGGTGATGGAGGAAACGTGTGACCACATATTTTCAAGGTTAGCTATCTATGAAATCCATACAGTTGGGATCCGAATATCTCAGTGTTCCTAGAACTTACTGCCAGAACCTGGTATTGTGTAACGTTATGCATCTGTTTGTGTACCTAAAGAAATACTTGATTAAAACGTTCGACCTGCAGTTCAACTGCCGTAAGGCAAGATAACAGTCATTCCATTCCCAAAAGAGCCGTGCCAACTACACCGTCAAATAACATTCTAGATTTATCCTGTGGAGCCAGCTGAAGGACAGACTGTTCTAGAGTAACTCTACACATACATGCCGCAGAAATTATATACTACAGATAATAGGCATTTGGAAAACCTGGGACTGTCGTGCCGACTGTCGTTTGTGAAACCAGGGGGAAGAAACCTGTGCACCTGAGCTACGACATCGACGCCCTCGACCCCTCTGTGGCGCCTGCAACGGGCACCCCAGTGATGGGAGGACTGACTTACAGAGAGGGCATTTACATAACAGAGCACCTCTGTCAAACAGGTAGGAGATTCATGCCGAGTAGCATATAGTGAGGAGTGAGCAGGACACGCACCTAAGGTCAGCCTGAAGCGTTCATCTTCTGCCGGATTAAAACTCCCCTTTTTCTTCAGATCTGCTTTCGGCAGTGGATTTGGTGGAAGTGAACCCCAAGCAGGGTAAAACAGAGAGCGAGGTCAGCTCCACCGTCAACTCGGCCTTGGACATTATCCTGGGCTGTTTCGGCCGGGTCCGTCAGGGATCTTTCCCCGCAGGTTATACGCTGCCTCGACCTTGAACATGGCGGTCATTCTTCATACCCCAAAGAGTCACGCAACAGTAGGATTTCCCTCCTACACTGACTGCTTTTGTACTGGACTTCACACATTGCCTTACTGGATTTATCCACCAAGTTAATATTTTTTTAGATTAAAATATGTTTTAAAGTATTCTGAGTGCACCGTGATGACCTCTAAAAGTGTGCTTCCATAGGACATTCAGATCGGAAAACAGGCACACTTACTGTATCCGAACAACCCTTATTAGAATATACTACTCTATAAACCATGTAAAAAAATGTTGCATCCAAGACTTCCACTCACCCATATATACGTGTGTCTGTCTCTCAAGGAGATCATGACGGTATATGTGAATGCCAAAGGATTCCTATGTACTTGCACAAATGACAAATAAAGTAGTTTCTTGACGGTGACGGTGCCCAGGTGAAGGAGTCGCACACAGGTCCTTGGTCATTACTGATTACTAAAACTCCAGATTTTACAATGAGCAACAACAGACTTGGAACAGGTTGGTGACACAGTTCTCGAGGTTTGGGCCTGTGTCTGAAATTGCCCCATTTGGTATGTTGATTCAGGACCTGAACGTCAGTGCTAAGTGTACTTTGGGAAATGGAGTCATGAATGCCGAGAGTTGCTCTATTAAGCAAAGTACTGGAACTGCATTATTACTTATCAAGCTGGATAAAAAGTACAAACTTATCTTTGAGCTTCCACACTCCCAGCTGCGCCAACGTGGGGAATATTCACATAACTGCTCTGCCAACAGTCACTCGTATCATATATTGGTCAAGCAGATCATCGGGTCAATCGTCTTCTCCATCAGTCTTTTGAACTGTCAGGTCACTAATCCAAACAAATCCTGCAGTCAGCCATCTTGACGGCACACCGATGGTTACGACTCAGCCGACTTGAGTTTTTCAAAGATCTCAATGGTTTCATTGTCAGATCAAATGAAGCGATACTCAAACAATGTGATGATGATCTTTTCTGAATGTGCCAAAAAAAAAGAAACAGGAAAAATGACCAACCGAGCATCAGTGGCATAAAATTTATTTCTGTAGAAAACATTTGTTTCACTCGTACAAAACATCCCCACGCCTTTTTACAGGACTACCCTTCAGAGGAGGTAAATGCCTTCTTTTCTCCATAGAAGTCCCAGGGTACCATAAGTTGGAGTGAAAGCAGGATATGTGGAGGAGTCATCCATTAAAACATCCAGTCGTACTTTTGGCTCTTCCCTCACACCCTAAGTGGTGAGCCATTCCCCGAAAGGCATCCCAACTCAAAATCCGGCTGGCCGATGAGAAACGGCCTTGAGTGTTCATTGGATTATTTTCTGGCCTGGGCCATAGGAAGTGAACGCGCAGGGGTGTTCTGTAAATGTGGCTTTAAAATTGTCAGCATTTTCCCCACGTGGTAAGCATACCATTTGTCCCGGAGTGAATGGACACAGTGAGAAAGTATTAACCAGTAGTGCAAGGGTGGGGATACACAGGATTAACAGTTTGGGGGCTAATCCAGAAAGATCCAGAAGATAACCTGACACAGCACTTAGTCATAGCAACCATGCGTCATTATTGTTGTCAGTAAGCCTGACCTTCTAGCAGCTTCTCTACAGCCAATTGGCTTCAAGCTCCAGTAACATCACAGTCACCAAAACAAATGCTGCACAAAGTTACGGTGGGAGGGGATGGGAAGAGAGAATCCTTCCCACCCACGGGAGCAGACATGGAGTGATGAGAAGAGAGCTGGAGTGAAGCGGGGGATTCTGGGAAAACCCCATGAGTAATGCCAATAGAGTCCAGTGTGCAATTTAGGAACGGAGGAGCGTCACAGACCTGGGAGGGGTGCGTAGAGGTGTGCCGGCAGAAATGTGCACTTCACAGCTCGATATCTGTACGGTTGAGGGCAAAGGGGGCTTGGGGCATCAGTCTGCCTCATCGAGGCCACATGGTCGCCTGAACTCCTGACCTCGCTCGTGGATCCACTTGTTAGACACTGTAGAGGAAGAGGGGGCAGGGCAAAAG
>JABFEB020000041.1:11681952-11692094 GCA_019775895.2 Stomatorhinus ivindoensis
CAGCAGCCATAAAGACCCCCCCCCCCCGCAAATAGCTCATTCTCGCAGCATGTACAAAACCACAAATACCTGTACAAACGTGTACATGTGCATGTTCAATACTGTGCACAAGTGTGCAAGCATGCACACAACTGCACAAGTATGCAAGAATGCACATGTGCATGCGACTGTGCCGCAACTTCACCTCCCCGAAGTCAGTTATTAAAGTCTTGAATTCATTTTCGCTATTTAGTTACTTAGTATCCTTAGGGGCAGTTCGTTCCCCATTAGCCTGTAACTTGTATCACTGGTAACTTTCAAAAGTTCAGCATGCACGCGCCGCGACACAATTGGTGGTCAAAGCAACGGAGTAAAATGATCACGACATGCAGAACTTATTTATCTATGTGCTGCATTATAATGTTTGTGACCAAGTGGTCCCCATATTGCACAACACATTCGCAGCTATTCTGAGACTATTCTAAAAATACGGCCATCACACCACAAGTTAATACTGTATATTTAAGACGCAGGTTAATACTACGTCGATTCCTGAATGACTACACAACTAGATTTTAATATATTTTTTTTCTCCACCGCGCAAGGGTGGAGAAGGAATTTCAAGGGACTGCGGCAGCCGACTTGCTCCCCATTTTCGCCGGCCGAAGGGCGTCAGACATACACGCCGCTTTTACTAATATCACTTCCAAATAGAATGATTAAATGCTGGGTCATCCAGGACGTCCCCGTGCGGGTACCTGAAACATGGATCGATGGGAGATCGCAGCGGGGAGAAAGAGAAGGGCACCGGAGAGATGCAGCTACTTCGGATAGAAGAAATTTCTAGACTTCCCCCGTAGAGAGCTACAGGCTATTAGAATCGCTAACATTACAAGCAATTCCTATAAACTCAAAAGTAACAACGCCTCACCCTGCAGTTCCAAATATGACAGTGATCGCAGTTATCTCTGATTTCTTTTCCTTCGTGCCCTCATCCACCACCTATTTCCCCGCTCCGGGTTCGCAGGCTCGCCGACTCCCCAATCCCCGACGCCGGGCTCCGATGCTCCCAACCGCGCGGCTGGTCCTGCTTTTTATATCCGTCTCCCCTCGGCGTCTCCTCGACATTCCTATCGCCATCTGGTGGCCGAGTGCAGCACAGTTACGTGCAGGAAGTCACACATTGCTGGGTTTGGGACAAACGCGGGAGGCTGCCGGCTTATTGATGGGGAGCAGGCATCAAAACTAAATGATATTAGACGTTTATGACAATGATGTTTAATAATTATTGTAATATCTGAAAAGAAAAGATTATTAGACGGACCAGGATTCGTACTTTGCTCAAACCTCACCTCTCTCCCATTATTATGTACCAAATTATTGCCCTGTACTTTAACATTTAAAAGTTTAAAATGTAAACGTTTACATTTTAAAACAATTACTTTGCAAAAGTGAAGCCAGGTTTGTTTAGTTTGTTCTCCCGAAGGAATCTGCTGTGGTAAAGTAGAAATTGAAAGAGAAATTAGCTTTTGACAGACGCGAACCATCAGGATTTAAATCTGAACAACAACAGTCAACATAGCAGGCGAAATAAAGTATTTCTGAGGTAATTCTAAATTACATTGTACAAATAATACTCTTTGTAGATATAAGCTTGTGTAACTGATTTTATTCTCAGAAATTTTTAGTTTTACTGTGGATGTGATTACAGAAGTGACCGAAATTAAAAATAATTTAAACTGTTTATTCTGTCTAAAGCAATTAATTTAAAATTCCAGAAACATCATGTGCCTGGGATATTTGTGACCAGTCTTTAACTTGCAAAGATTACTGGCTAGGACAAAAATGTCATTTTATTTGAAGTGTCGATATATTTAAATAAATTGCAAAAGTAGACTAGATTTAAAATGTTTGCGACTGCATTATTCCCTCTATAAATCTCATTTACTATGTGCTTGGAAATGCAGTACAAACGAATGTGTCATAGTCACAAAATAAAAACAATACAATTAATTATTTCGCCTTTCTAACAACAAATGTTGGAATGTAAGCATGATGTATTGGTTAATTACTCGCACAGGTTTGGTTATGATAATACCAGTTAGGTAACTGAATCTGTATCAGTGGGATTTTATAGGCAGGCTTTCTTAGTGTCAGGGTGGGGCACGGACACTGTGGCAGATTCAGAGGGTCCAGCACTTTGTACTGCAAACATTTTGTCAGTAATTCAGGCAATAAAATTTCATGAGTTGTGGCACAGGTACGAAAATACAAAATGTAAAGTTAAGGTAATATATGGACTTGCAAATATGAACAGTGACATGTACAGTATTTTATTCACAGAGGACTGTGATTGCGTAAATAACACATTGAAATTACTGTTAGTTGAAATAAGCACAGTAAAACTCATTTGGAGTGAAAGGCCTGAATGCCACCAAACTGATACCAGGGTGTTGCAACAGCTGAAAAAACACGCCGTTTGCGCAGCTGCATCTCACCCCTCGAAGAGGAGAGGTCGCTATGCGCCTGCGCAGTGCTAACAGTTCCTGTGTACACAGCGGATCCACTGCGGGTCCCCTTTTGATGACGACAGCTAGCTGCAGTAGGTACTTGTTCAAATTTATCTTGCAGGATTTTATTTCGCTACTAGTGTCGAAAGGGTCGTAATGCAAATCAGAAAACAGTGCGGCAGTTAGAAATCTATATAGAAACTATGAAAGAGCATCCATTAGATTTTTTTACGGAGGCTGCCGATATTTTAGGGAGAACTTTACGGACAAGTTTGTCTTAATTGAGTGGATTTGACGGTTTCCGAGTAACTGAGGAAATCGGTTACTTAATGTCGATTAATGTGATCGTGAAAAATTGTTGCATTTCTTTACGAATAAATAGGGTGTTGTTAAAGAAAGTAGTACACACTGGAAGTCGCTCAGCTAGAACGTAGCTGATTGACATTGTTAGAGTAATTCTAAAGTAGGGGATCTCTACCGCTCACGACCTATGACTAATCTTTGAATAATGCAAAAACAGCAGAAATACAAAGGATGGCAAGCAACGTTTATTAATTTATTTGTTTGTACTACACCACACATGGGTCACACTTTGTCAAATATCTTGCTATTGTGTCTTGCAGGTCCCCGCTCGCTGCTCACTTTCTACGAATTAAAGTATGCGCTGGATCCGCGCGTTGCCCAATAAAATCCAGGCCCTTGGCTCGCGCTGCTGCTCGTGCTACGTGTCCAGAATGAGGTCCCTGACATTGATTAGATGTTCCCAGTCCATAAAATGACCAAATCTTTCTTTCACCAATGTATGTCACTGTTGATTGTTGTACTGAAGGTGAAGATGAAAATTCAATAAATAATCTGTCCTTTTGAACAAATCCTGGGACAATATATATATATATATTTTAAAGCACCGGGGTTAAGGGACCCACATTCAGTCTTTGATCTCTTCCGCTTGTCGATCCAGGTACTTAATGAATCTGAAGGAGGATGATGAATTGTGTCGTCGAGCCTTGCAATCAGGTACTGTGCTGCTCTACCACAAACTGAGCCCCCTACTGCAGAGGACAGAGAGGGGAGGGTACAAGCTGCCCATCTTCCAGCTCCCAGGTATTTTCTAGAAGCAATGGTCACAGTAATAAATGAAATAAGATGTCCAGCAGTGACAACTGGCGTTGCACCTAAGTCACGTTTTCACTTGTTGAATATCGACATGCTTATACACATTTTTACATTAAATAAATGGCTTTGTGTCTGGATCCTTTCAGCTTGTGAGACTGATTTAGAAATAGCAGCTCTGCAGTACTATGGAAAGACTGCAGGCATTTATGACTTTTGCAGTTGTAAATGGGATGCTTGAGAAGCTTGGGACGGACGCCGAGGTCATAAACCGCTCCGTCCTCGTCGGCTGTTCGGACAGCCTCGTCGCACAGTTTTGCCTTGATGTTGGTAAGACTGACAACCTTGTATAAATCTGAACGTCTTCTAATGGGTTTAAAGTTACAATTGCTTAAAACAACATGGAAACAATAGATGAAGATGTTTTTGAAATAATACAAATTCACAAAATAATTTTACTGGTTTTGAGCGCTCGGGGGCATAAAGTAATGATTGGATGAGATGTCACAACAAAAGTAAATACATTTTTATATGACAAAAACATAAACAGATTTTAAGAAACTTGAAAGGTAATTTTCTTCTGTTTCCTAGCATGTGACCTAAAGTTTCACCCTGCTATCAATGTCCAAACGTTTTCCTTAGTATTCAGAATTGTAGCTATGGGCCTTGCTGGACCCTGTTTACTGGGACACGTGCCCAGTATTTATGTGCTGTGCTGTAGTAAAATCTCATGTTCGGTTTTTAAAGTCGTATTGGTAATGGGGGGTGGGGGGCCAATTCCCCAGTAGAGCTTTATGTGAAGCAACACCCCTAATCGTAGCTAAAATGGTTTGAAAGCATTACCGTTCCTTATTACCGTAACTTTTCTAGAATTGTCTGTTGTCTTCTCACTGTTTGCATTTGAATCTGTGTTACAGCGGAGTTAGAGCAGAGTGCCGCAGAGGAGCTCTGCCAGGGTGTCTTCACGGATCTGAGGAAAGCATTTTTTCTCCTGAGGAGTTCAGAGGTCCCACTTGTGACCAGGGTACTGCGTGTGCCAGTTCTGCTTCTGACTAACCCACTTTCACGAGGCTGAAACGAAGTCCTTTCTCTCGTTCATTTACCATGTATGATGTCCATTTTGTGTTTTTGCTAAGAACGCGTGAGTAACATGCACTGTAAGGGTGACTGACTGACCCAGTGCCTGTCTTGTGTGAAGGGACAGGCACTGCTTCGCTGGCATCAGACCCACAGCTACTGCAGTGCCACTGGAAAACCCACCCAGCGGAACCAGGCTGGTAGCCAGCGAGTGTGCCACAGCAGCGGGATTACTTATTACCCTCAGGTGCGTGAGCAGGGACTGGTGAATAATAGCGAACGTGGGCTTATCTCCATTTGTGAGCAGCATGACACCAGATCCCTGATATTTTCTGTCACTATAAAGATAGAATGGTACTTGTACAGCTCCAGGAAAAAATTAGAGACCACAGCAAGATTTTCAGTTTTGCTCTTTTCTCCATTCATGGGTAGGCGTCTTTGTAAGAAGCTTCAGTCAGGCTCTTCCCTGCATCTCATTGATGAAAGGCTGCTTCCTTTCCTTGCTGTATGGGTCTTCAGTCCTGTCTGTCTGTCTGTGTGTGCGTATATATAAAATGGCAAAATAGGTTGTACTGCACTGGTAGCGTATCTGTTGTATGTGTGTTTTAGATGCTTATACTTGTAATTGATGCCTTTCTCCTGCAGATGGCGCCTGTGGTGATAGTTTTAGTATCTGATGGTGAGAGGTGTCTCTTGGCCCGGCAGGCTTCTTTCCCGCGGGGCATGTACAGTGCACTGGCAGGCTTCTGTGACATGGGTAGGCCAACGCAAACCACTGCGCGCTGTGTCTCGGGATATTAACATTGCAGTGCATTTCACGGAGTAACTTGTGACGTTCTTTGCATTGGTGTCACGGTCACTGCCTGCGGTACCGAAGGTTATCACCGGCAGGAAGTGTTCTGTGTCCTTTGTACTGTGACCTGTGCGCTTTGACTCGGCTGCGATCGCCGCGGCAGGCGAGACGGTGCTGGAGACGCTGCGGCGGGAGGTTGCTGAGGAGGTAGGCCTGGAGGTGGAGTCGGCGCAGTATTCCAGCTCGCAGCACTGGCCCTTTCCTCGGAGCTCACTTATGGTGGCCTGCCATGCCACTGTCAGCATTGGAAGCTCACAGGTTAGAAAGACATACCAGCTGTTAGTCTGGACATGAATCCATGTATGTGTGTGGGGTCATTTACTCCCCCACTTGCTTTTCAAGGGCATATTTTACCCCTCTGTGGCAACAACCTGCCAGTGTTTAATTTTGATTTTATATAGCTATTAATTCATCAGACTCCCAACCATGAATTTTGGGAGCCTATCCCAGGTAACACAGGGCATCCACCCTGGACAGCATGTCAGTCCATCACCTTGTAGCTACTTAGGTGGATAACAAATGTCGGGTATGCCAACTGTTAACGGGCTTGTTTACTTTTTTTTTCCATGACAGATAAATCTGAGTGGGGCAGAGCTTGAGGACGCACGTTGGTTCACTCTGCAGGAAGTCCAGGAGGCCCTGCAGAGGAATAGACCGCCACGTGACATCAAAGGGGATGCTAATGTTTTCTGGGTCCCGCCCAGCTCGGCCATAGCCAATCAGCTTATACGGGAATGGGCCAATCAGCAGCTCAAGTCATAGGCAACATTCTGGTGGGTAATATGATTACTTTAATTGTTTATTAGAAAGAGCCTCACAATAGTAGGAAAATATATATATATAACTACACACACACATATAAAAATAGATGGAACATAGGTCAGACATGCTGTAAAGACTAAGCAGTTACATCAGTTCCACGTTATTTTTGTGACTGTAAACATTACTAGGTGTCGAGCTACTTCTGAATTCCTCTCTGCTTGTCCAGTGCAGGAACATTGTGAGCCTGGAGTCTATTCCAGGAAGCAGGGGACAGGTTACATCATGGATGAGGTGCCAGTACATTTCAGGGCACACAAACACACACACACACACCCTACGGACAGTTCACCTAACTGCAAGTCTTTGGACCATGGGAGGAAACTGAAGTAACCAGAGGAAACCACAAACGGGGGAAATATGCAGGCTCCAAATACAATGACCTGGGGGGTGGGTTCGACGTGATGTTTTGTCAGGGGCCCATAATTTTTAGCTACACCCCCTGGTGGTGGGATTCCCAATGTCCAGCAGCCAGTGATACTGATAGAATGTAAAATTCCCAACCATAGGATTGCAACCTCTGTATATTATAAACACTGCCCCCAAACCTAAATTTATATACAATACTTCATTTTAGTTTTGGGTGATAAATTGTACTGTTTATTTGTGTATCAAACGAGTTTCCTTGCTTTTTAATTGCAAATAGATATTAATCTGGTTATTGTGTGAAGTAGAGTATTTATAAGCAGGCAGATTTTAAGTATTACTACTGCCTTAGTTTACTGAAATATCTCCTGAAAATAAAAAATGCCTTAAACTCTTTGTGATAGTTACTTCTGGTGAAAACATATACAAAATAAAGGAAAATATACAGTAATTTGTGCAAGACCATTGCATTTCTTTGTTAAATGTCATTAATTGTAGTTCACTTATAACTCATTTATGTGGTATAATTAGAGAATATTGCATTCTGGGTAGAAAAGAAAAACAATATTTTACTAACCTGCGCTGCTGTTCTTTGCACGTGATTGACAACAGTTTGCACAGAATGTCTTAGTAAATGTTTACCTGGAAGTTTATGACAGTCTAGTCAGTCCAAGAATAAGGATCTAATTAGTGAACAGCGATAGAGGTTTTTTTTTTATTGTTGTTGACCGAGAGTGGATTGGTGACCACCCTGCAGTGCATTGACCTAATTGCCTGGTTAAATTATACTTAAAAGTGAAGAAAAAGAATGTTACTGAGGCCTAACATCAACTGAGAATACACATTTATTCAATATTACAAAAAGGGTGAATAGAAGAAGATGACTTTACGGATGCTTGATTTTTGTTAACCGACCAGGGCTAAGAAAGGCGAGAATAGGCTGTGTATGACTTACAGGGGAGATTCAGCGGTGGGGAGACGCTTCAAAATGTGATTAATTTGTTATTGTTGATGTATGTACAAATATATAATTATCATCGTTGATTGAGTCAAAAGTTGACGTCGACTGGATGTTTATCGACAGATCGTCACTAAGCGCAAGAAAGCCGATAATTAAAACGACTGCCGCTTTACAGGATACTGTAATTAAAACATGTTAAATGACACGACAGTCCTGAAAAGGAATTGTAACTTTATTGTAGCAAAATTATACGTAGGCCTACTGAAAATAATGAATAAATATCTTGATAAACTGCACAATATAAGACAGGTTTAACTTGCGTATAAAATTTTATGCATATATATGTATTTGTTTCAGTGGATGCGAAAGCGCTGAATGTTTAATGTAGGATTACACTGCCTGCGAGATGAAGGGCAGCAAAGGAAGGTTTAATAACTAAATGAAAATGTTTTTTAAAATATATATTTCACGTCTTCTATATGGTTCTAGAGAGATGACTTTCGGTGACTTTCCCCTTCCTAGTTGCAGCTGTGTAATCATTAACAGACAGCAAACATAAAGTGACAAGATAATGAATAGCATCCATTTTACGTACCTCCTCTTAGTATATAGCTACAACCACTTCGTTTTAAACTTTTTTTTAGTGTTTTGGTTATATTACCTTTATGTCAGGTATAGCATATTTTACATTGGCCTATAATGACGAGTTTCTGATACTATAGTGTAATATAATAACTCATTTTATTAAATTGATGCCGTTCAGAGCTCGCTGGAGATGCACGAGTGTTTCTTTGAAGATATTGCAAAGGTTAAGTATTGACTTTAAAAAAAAAAAACCGCCTAAAGTATTTCTGTTTTCTGTGTTTCGGTTTAATCTTGCTGTCCTTTACAGCCTTGCCCGGGCTAAGAGGAGCTGGAAGCTGCCCACTTCGTTACTGGGAGTGCTTCAGGCTGGGAAATGGGAAGCCATCAGCTTTGTCACTCGGACGGGCACCATCCTGTTCACCTTAACCTTATACTCCCTGAATAACTGGCTGTACAAACTGCTCACGCAGATCTTCATCTCCCAGTACCGCTTTCCTTATGCGGTACAGCTCGCGTTTCCGCAGGTAACGGGGGCATGGCTGTTGTTTATTCACCCAGTAGAATTGTGTTTGTTGGTCCGCTCCACGTTTTCGCTCCCTCCCGGTGGGGTGAATGATAAGACGCGTGACAGGATTAATGTTACTGCTCTGTCACTGTGTTAGCTACACAATTAAACAATAGCACAAGGATTTATAATTGTACTTGGTGTTAACTAGTAATTAAAATTATACATGACTATTATATACAGCTAATAAAATTAATGGTGTATAATACGTTTAATTTTAGAGAGAGTACTGTGACAAAGTCTTAGGCAGTCAAAGGGCATGCTTTACGATATTTATATAGGAAGCAAGTGTATATTTGCTCAGAATATTAAACTTAACTTAATTACTTAAATATATCAATGAGCTATTGATTGGCCAATCAAGCCGTGCTAGTGGTGCAGTAAAAAAAAAAAAAAACGGTTGCATTGCACAATTCTTGCAAATACTGGTGACTGTATTAGAGCTTTTGAAATGGTTAACCTGACACACTGACATACAAAATATTGTAGTTGTGCCTCAGCATGTAGATCATTTCGACATCTTGTCTGACTGCCTAAGACTGTTGCACAGTGCTGTGCGTGTGACCGTGAGTGTGTGTGTGAGCGGCAGGCAGGGTGACCCCATGCTCTTCCCAGGCCCTCCTGACGCTGGCAGGCCTCTCCGGCCTGCGCTGTCTCGACTGCCCCCCCCTGCAGCCGTACTCGCTGCACCTGGGTGAGCGCCTACTGGTGCCCGCCATCTGCCAGGGCGCTCATGCCGCGCTGGCGCTGTGGGCGCAGGCCAACGGTGCCGCCGTCCTGCATGGACTGGCCGAGAGCCTGCTGCCGCTGGCCTGCGCCGCCTGCTCCCACGCCCTGGCTCTGACCCCGCCGCTCTCTGCCCGCTCCGCCCTCCTGCTGGCCGCGGCGGTGCTCACGTCGGTCTCCTTCACCGGTAAGCGGCATGCGCCACGTGGATGCCCGGTGGGGGTTTTCGAAGGCCTTCTGGGTAGGAATTCTTTTACCCCGGCTAACGTGGGCACTACTCACTCCGCTTCCCGATATAATTCAGGGCTTTTCACTGGATTAGTTCGCTTTAAGTGCGTACCTTTAACACACAGTAAATCTGTATCGTTAAACACTGCGCCACCTGCTGTTCCGTTTGCAGTCATGCGAGCCTCACTCTGGATCGATGCCCTGATATGCCTCTGTGCCGCACTGAGCCTCTTCCTGCACAGCCTCTGCCTCTGCTGGCTAGCCAAGGTGGGGGAGGGCGAGGCTGCCTGTGGGGGTGGGGGGAGGCGGGCCTCCTCGCTGGACCTCTACTTCTCCATGACCATCGACAAAAGCCTGGTG
>JABFEB020000041.1:11762294-11778084 GCA_019775895.2 Stomatorhinus ivindoensis
GGGGGGGCCGGGGGCAGGGGGTTGGAACACAATGGGTGAGCAGACCCAGGGCAACTGGGAAAGACTCCAGAGGGGGACCGTGCCTACAGCGATCGACCGGCATCACTGAGCGAGGGATGTAGGGCCAGAGAACAGCGAGATGAAGGATGGATGGAGGTAGGGTGAGAGACGTGTTTATCCACAACGGGAGAGCAGACCTTGGTGATGACTGGAGGCTAGGGTATTTCTGGATTGATCTCTGGCAAACTTGAGCCAAAAGAGCAGCTATCGGCACACGGGCCAGAAAAGACGGGCGGAGATCTCCAGTTCAGCATCAGTCGATGGGGTCAGAGAGCTTGGGTCACCATGTAGGAAATGAGTAAACGAAAACAGCAGCCCCCGCCCCACCCGCCGACCAGCTGTTCCTACTTGAGTTCCCACTTTCCAAAGGCAATGATTTGCCTGGCTATGTCCCAGTGAGTCCCAGTGATTCTCATTCTGGAACAAGGTTCTCTGGAAAACGATGTGTTTCTGACAGCGTGAGAGAACAGCGAGTTTGCCTGCTTTTTCGAGGGGGGGGGGACAGGGACAGGGACAGGACTGTTACGGCTTTATCAGCGTTTATTTTTGTGCCCTTGGGGTGACTCCATACTGCGGTGGAGGGGGGAGATGGGGATCCTCACCTCTTCTGTTGTCTGGATGGAGGCACCTGTGTCACTGGGATTTTTTTGTTTACCCTTTTTTTACAGAAACACAGTGTCCCTGTGAATCCTTGTTACCCCCCCCCCCATAATACAGGCATTCTTCTCCTCTCCCTTGTGAAGACAGACTCTGTGTTTTACAGAAGTATGTGCACATCTCAACACAATCCTACCAGACACAAGCAGTAAAAATCTATTGCTATAAAAAGGAAATGATAACACTTAACCTTAAATCTTTTTAACTATCAGAACCTCATCAACTAAGTAAATCACCTCCTTTGTAGAGCTGGTTATTGTAGAAAGAGCAGTGCTGTCTGAATTTCTTTTACCCACGATCTCGCTCTCTTTCTCTCTTCCGATCTGACGCTTATTCAGTTATTCCGTTCTTACCCCATTAAATGGATTCACAGCTGTGCAGTAGACTCATTAAATTTCACCGTCACGCAAAGCCATTGTTAATTACCATAATAAAACAAAGACAGTTGTTGCGCTGGTAAAGAATCTCACCGATTAGTTAATCTGCCCTAATCATAGAGTTACATATAGTTTACCCGGAAGGATTAGATCCCCTTTATGTCATATAACGTGTTTAATCACGAAAAAGCTTCTGAACTTCCTAAAGCTTTTTCAACCACTGCTTTTTCACAATAGTTCTTATTTATATGTATGCATATAACGACAAAACCATCATGATTCCCCCCCGTAAGTGTCTGCATTTTCATTCGCACCTGAAGCCATGTGCTGTCATTTGCCTGCGGTTAATTCGCTTGTTTGTGGGCTGCGCTGCTATCTCTTATCTGCACGCACAGAGCCCCGCAGCGGCCGCCTCCCCCAGCCCAAAAAAAGAGGCTTTGACTTTAATCAGCTCTCTGGGTCCGCCGCCAGTTTCTTTATGTTTGTGAGGCTAAAATAAGCGACGCGGCCGGTTACTTGATGAACATTAGGCGCAGAGAGCGAGGCATAATCAAGATATAATGAGCAAAAGAAGACAGCCTTATTAATCGGGCTCCGGCGGGGGAGGGAGCCAGCCGCGGCCAATTCCCGGTCAGGGTCCCATTCTGTCGCCGGGTAAATGAGCACTGGAGGGGCGGAGAGAGAGACGCGCGGCTGTCATCTGTTCTCTGAGTGCGGGGTTTGTGCATGGCTGACGCACAGAAAAAAAAGCTGATTCCTATTAACGAACGACGTCGAACTGACTTTAACAATTAATCACGTTGCTTAATTGCTTAATTACAACTGATACGCGGACTGCAGTGGTTGGAATCGTCCCAAGCCGTTTGATCCGTGCGTGCTGCTTGCTGTAAACCCGCGGTGACAGCTTTTACTGCACCTGCATTAGAAGAATCAGGATTTGATGATGTGCAATTCTTACTCCAGGAACCAAGATGAGTTTCTTGGTAACGGATTGATTTCACAATTGCTCTCTGCTCTCCTCTCAGGCATAAATCATGTCACAGTGTGCAGATATTCTGCGCATATGGTAAAATAGCTACACAAAAATACGTAAATACACCGCAGAAGGAATTGTAATGCTATAAGGTCATACTATTTTTATCAGGCTAGTTTTCTCATGCTTTTAGGTAACATTGCGTAATGCCTTAATCTATCCATCCCTTTCCCATGACTGTGTATGAAACTACAATAAAATAGCTTCTTAGTCACATGTGCCATCCCTCCATCCTGTGACGAATCGTTATTGGTTGCATACCTCCCATAATGATATGTGCCAGTAGAGTTTGCATACACCCCCTGGGGATTGTGGGTATATTACATTGATTAGGAGTTCAGTGTTGTATTGTCCCCGAATGAAGAAAGACGTTTATAAATTAAAGACAAGCCAACTGCTTGCAGTCGACTCTCATCTTCTGTAAGTCCTATCATGACAGATCCATCCATCCATAAAAGCTTTTGAAATGCAGAGGTGTGGTGAGCCTGCAGTCTGTCACAGGACATGCAGGGCAGGGCAGGGAATCCCCTGGGTGGGACCTCAGTTTAATGTCTTGAATTCTGTCTTATCTTGTTATAGCTTCTATAATCATGCTGTTTGGAACCCGTCGTTTTCTCTCCCAGATGATGCACGTATGCGTTTACTTGGGTGCCAGTGTGACTAATTGAAAGCAAATCGCTCTGTTAAAAACGATGCCAAGACTCAGCGGCATCTCAATTGGCGCATTACTGGACGTCAACCGGGAAACAGCACAGCAACTAGACGCATCTTTGAACCTATGCTGCATGTTTGTTAGGGTTAATAGTGAAAATAACACGTTAAAAAAACTGACACAGACACCTCAAGCCAAACAAAATCTTACATATTTCTTCTTACATATTCAGCTGCTGTAGAAAAAAGTAAAAAACAAAAAAACAAGACAAGAAAACTCTTTTAAACTGCTCAAGTATCAGCAGACTAAAATGGGCATTGGCTCAATCTCCAGTGGAAGTCCGCATAATGAGGTGATTATCAGTGTTTGGCCTTGCCTAAATAGGGAGATCTGAGCTTCTGATCCAGTCAGTCTCTCATAGCATGGACCTTTAAGAGAGCACCCCCCCGGGTTCACCAGCTCATCCAGGAGATTGGAGATTTGAATGATTAAAAAAAACCCCATTTAACTCAGACTTGGTGTACTGGTTTAAGCAAGCTGGTATCTGCCCCACACCAGAACCCCTCATATGAGAATCTGATCCATATTAAACTCTGATAAGTTTGCTCTTATTAGAGAATACAGTGCCTGTTTCCAAGGACAGTTTTCTAATAAGGCTTGGGTAAGATGTCGAGGACCCCCACAAACAGATCGATAAAAGCACTCTGAAAATCGCAGGCTGGCTGCACCTCTGCACACTGGGTAATCCTCCGACTCCAGGTGTGTGGATGTAGTGATGGAGAAGCTTTGATACTTAATGATGGGGGCAGGACTTGTTGACTACTGACCCTTTTGAGGTAGGCCCCAGAAAACCAAGTACTGGATTGAGAGCTTTCACTGGTATCGAGCAGTTTGAGATCTTACGGGTCTGTTGCCTGTGTTGGGCCGATGTGTGGTCTGTTAATGGAAGCCCACGGTTCTGAGGACCATAGCAATACAATGCAATATTTAAGCCATTTAAAAATCTGGGATGGCCGTGTGACCCTTATTGAGCCTTATTTATGAGGGTTACGTTTGATTTTATATTAGATCTCAAACCAACTTGACAATAACAGAAGATGACAGGATAATAAGCTAACTTTTTTGTTTGTGAGTGGCAGTGTGTTGACTCATTGGGGGTGTCAACTACCCCTACCCAGCCCCAGTGTAATTCTTTCAGTGCAAAGACATGCCGTTCATTTGATGAGTAAATTGCCCTTTGAATGTGCCTGCCTAGAGGTACACTGGTGTGTCACCCAGGACATGGCCTACTTATAACGTGAGCTTCCTGTGGCAGTGAAAAACCTCCTCTATGAATCAGGTGGTTTTGATTATTGAAGGTAATTGAACAATTATGAATACAGTAATAACATGTATGCCTGCCAATTTGGTTTTATAAGCACCTCTTAAGACAGAGCAGAGTAAAATACAGAACGTGGATACAAATATGAATTGAAATATGCATTAATATTTTTACGTAACTATATCTTTGAGTGGTCTAGTAGGTCCTTCAAAAATGCACAGCATATTGGTAAGTCCAAATGAGTACGTATAATGGGTATATATGAGAACTGCCGTCATGGAACCACTGAGAGAAGGTTTGTGTCATGATGAAGCACATGGTGCTTTGAAGTTTTTGATCAAACATTAATATGCAGTCCAGGGGATGTTTCTGATCCTTAGTTTCAGCAGGGAGTGCAACAGTAGAATCATTCTGCTATCTATAGGACAAGGACTACCTTTTGGAGGTAAATTATATCACTTTCTTATTCAAAACGTTTTTGCTCAACTGTCTTTTTCATATGTTAAAAAAACAAATGGAGGTAGATTTTGTGTAGGTGTGTGTTTGAATGTTGCCGGCATTGCGGTGTGAATCCAACTCATACTGCTGAATAATCAGGCCCAAAAGTAGATTACGAATAACAAAAAACAGAGGACTAGAAAGAGTGCCTTGAGGAACACCTAAGGTAATTATTGAAGAAAAAGTAGGCTTGTGGTTTGCGAGGCAGACAAATTGCTTCCAGTCAGCCAGATAAGACTGAAATAATGCCAGAAGCATTCATGGTGATGAATGATCATAGAGACGACTTCGGCTTTCAGTTGACTAGCACCAACTGCTCTCTTTGGGCACTGCCTGGTAAGGACCCCCGAAAGTAATGAGTTTTCTACTTTTTTCTTCAGTTAATGTTATGAGTTATTTAGCGTTCTTTCACTAGCGTACTCTCTACAAGGTATTTCAGTACAGGGAGAGTGAGGTCAGTCATTACATACCGGAAGAAAATAATTTCAAAGGATCTAAGGAAGGAATATTTGTCACGATTGCGATGGTCGAGCAGGCAGGAAGGGGCGATGAAGGAGGCAGGCAGGCAGGATAGCTGGAAACAATGGTTTATTTGGGGAGACGGGGCAGACAGTGATGCGCATCACATCAATGACGGACCTGGGTAAACTAACTCAGACGTGGGCTAAATACACAGGACAGGCTGAACATGGTAACAGGTGATTACAATCGGGAATTAACGCGAGGTAACGAGGTGGGCGCGGCACACAGGAGGAGGGATCGAGCAGGTCATGAAAATATTAAACGTCATTTTATATTGCTCTTTCTTGCAGGTATAGAATTTACCGATAAAACTGAAGTATATGGTCTGTCAAAACAGTTAATAAAACGCTTAATAAAAAAAGTTCTCATATCTATGCTTTTTACAAAATGGAAAAACTTTTTATGGTATGTTGCTAATATATTCCCAACATAAATGACCATTAAAATATTATTTGGGGTTTGTGGGTGGTGTTAAAACGCGTCCTTTTCTTGGCTTGTGTTCTGTTGTTTTTTTTAAAATCTATTTTATGATTTAATGAAGTACACTACATGAACTTATTCATTAACACATTTATTGTGCACGACTTTATTCAATTGCTCTTAATTATTCAGCTTATAGTAGTTATTCGTACCTAATATACACAGAGATTATTCTCATAAACAACACATTCACTATGGAAACAGTAACAGACATATTCATTAAGATATACAACAATAATGTTCTTTGTTTTATCATGTGTATTATGTTACTGTAGCTTTTTAGGTATTATGGGATAGCTCACTCATACTGTTCATGGTTTATTTACACGTATTATTTTTCTTCCCCAGACGATATCAAAAAAATAAATGTGTCTGGCTCAGCTTTCCACATTTTCCATGTCTTAGCATTTACATAATTCCATAATATATGATGCCTGGTATCAGTAGGAAACCACAGGGTAGATGGTGATTTAGGGTCTGTGCTGGCGTCTTTCCCTCCTGCTGGCAATAACAGACTGGTAATCAATAATAGGAAAGTGGTATGCACACCTCGAAGGGAATCTTGCATATTTAGCTGTGGAATCTTGTCCTTTTGCTAACAAAGCAAGCGATGTTGCCGAATGAGGAAACTCTGACTTGTGCTCCTTTTACATGGCTCTCCAAACCACCCCAGAGATGTCTGGTTACCCCTTCATGTGTATCGTGTAGTAATTGTCCTGGCCTTCGGTCTTGTTTGACTGAAGAGTCCTACTTTTTTCCACATTAGCTTCAGTAAACAATCAGTTTCTCATGAGCTTTTCTTTGTTGCCAAGGATGAGAAAAGGTCAGTCACTCTACAGAAGCTCCGTACACCTCATCGAGTTCAATCTGCAGGAGAGCGGGGGATTCACCTGGAGCTTCTACTGTGATAATAAAGTGATGTGTTGTCGCAAAAGCACACATAATAAATACGTCACAGCTAGGGCCTGTCGGAGAGGCACTGCCAGAGCGTACTAGTGTTTTGTATCCTCCGAGAAGATAGGTGGCGTTTATTTTTATGTGCTAATGGTTTGTGCTTGTTATGTGCATGGCCCTTTACGGTCAATGTTTAGAAGAAAAGGACTGATATCGGGTAAAGGGTGCAGGCAGGAAGAAAGAGAAGAGAAAGATTGTTTGGTACAGGAGAGTTTGATAAGTTTTGCAAAAGACTGGGAAAAAATGGTTAGCTCAGTGGAAAGCGCCGTTGCCTCTGAAGTTTAGGGTCCTGTGGTTGGAACTTGCATCTTCCAGTGTGGGGTGTTGTGGTTTCCAAAGACGTCAAGACAGGTGACTGGAAGTCACTCAGTTTCCCATAATGTGTTACTGTGTGTTTTCTGTAATGGACTAATATCGTACCCGCTGTGTTCCCTTGCCTTGTACCCTGTGCTACTTGGGTGATGTTTTTGACCCTGTACTGCATAAACAGTCAAAAACCGTATGGACAGCAAGGAATATACAACACAGGTAATCAGTTATATTTTATTCCGAAAAACACTCCTCAACATTTTGGTGACTGAAACTGAACTAAATTGAATCCGAACACGTTTTTTATTTTTTATTTTTGCTCCATATTTTGGCCTTCCGTGGCTTGCTGTTTCACTGGGGTGTGCAAACGAAACAGCATGTATAAAAATCACTCTGTCACCCATCACAAAGACAAACGAACATCTCAAGTAAACGAACATCTCAAATGGAAGTCAAGCAGATGCCAACTGCCATAAATCAGGCAACAGGCACAATAAACAATGACTTCACAGGGCCAATGGAGCGATGGAAAACTTAAGTAGCAGAGGACATACTTATGTTTGGCCCCCTCACACAGCGGGGGGTTTGATTTGGGAGGCGGAGAGAAATCAGAGAAGTTGAGGAGTTTGAGAACTTGGTTGCATCTTGGGACAACCGAGTTTGCAGATCTACAATTAGATGCCACCTTCATGCCAACTGGTTGCATGAAAAGGCTGCCAGAACTAAAAAAAAAGAAAACTTTTTTGAACGCCACCAGCACACGTAATTACAGGAAGTTTGTTAAATGGCGTTTTGGATTTGGATTTGAACCAGATGCTTTGAAATGATGCAATGAAAATAGAGGAATAGAGTTCGGTGTTTGAAGATCTAGAGTGTTTCTATGGTTCTAAGTACCGTGATGTGAGAGTTTAGGGTTTTTGCCCCCAAACCTCTTTTTATATGTAGGAAACACTAGAAGACATCCTCGCGTGGATAAAATAACAGGTGCAACATGAAAGAGGAGCCGAAGTTGAAGTAACTAAATCACAATTACAAGAAGAGCTTCAAAGGTGAGTCATTAGGTTGGATTCTCATTAGGAGAGTGCGTCAGCTGTGAAAGAGGTCTGATGATCTGTGCTTTGATAATTGAGTTTTCGAAGCAAAATGAGGCGAGGAGTCGGAGCCCAAATTGCAAGTGCATCAGTCACGGAAACTGCAAAATTATTTAATGCGTCAAGGGGAACATTCTTAATGGCCAAAGTGCATCAGCAAAGAGGGACAATGGTCGCAATTCGAAACTCATCGATACGGATAGCTGGACACTTAACATCACAAAAGTACAGCCTCAAAAAGTGCTGAATAGAGCACCTCTGTGATCTATTCTCAACAAAAACTGTACATTGTGAGCTTCACAAAGGAAGAATTTAAAGGCAGACATGCTGTTTGGGAGCCACTTGTATCGAAGAGTAATCCACAATGACGTCTGGTGTAAGAAGGGCAAAATCTAGATCCCTAAGCAATGGAAAATTAATATGGCCTGGTGAGTCACCCTTGTCCTACATCCAGATGAGTTTATACTTGGATTAATAATCTAGAGGATGCCTTCAATCCACAATGTCTGTTGGCATGGGCAGTCGTCTTGTAGGAGTGATTAGGTCACATGATCACTCTACATAATTATGTAATGGCCAAGGGACTGTTCCTTTATTCCAAGATGATAAACTGCAGTCAACAGGTCTAAACATTTATCCAATGATTTTAATCCAAAGCAATGTGCATTTTTTGAGTAAACTGAGTCAGGGCGTCCCAGGGTCTTGCTCAGGGGCCTGATGCTGAACTTGCTCGGTCAACCAGGGAATTTAAGTGGCGACCTTCTGATCACAGGCTCAGCATATTAACCTTTGAGCCACATACCACCATAATCATTGAAATGTCATTGAAATTTTATGGTAAGTTCTGGAGAGCCTGGTAGTTTGCATGTCCCTCATCCCTCAAATAAATGGAGGCTTATCTTCTTGAAGAATAGTCCAGTATCCCATTAGAAACATTCAGGACTCGTTTGACAGCGTTCCAACGATGGCTGAAGCTGCCCTGTTATTTTACCCACTCCCTGTATACACAAAACCTAAAAACAAAGCTCTAAGAAAAAATGACTCACTAAATATGGATAGCTGGAATGTGTGGAGTCTTCCTCGCCCTTGCAAATGCCAGATTGTTCATTCCCTACTGTAAATATCAAACCTGAAGCCATTTCATATATCCCATCTTGCTTGGCTTCTGCTACTATTGGATTTTTAAAATGCGTCATTGTTCCTTAAAATAAACACAAAACGTTTAGAAAAACTGCAGCATTCTATTTGTTTATGCGCATAGATACATACTGAATGTTTTTTTTATGGTTTGATAATAACTCAAAGCAAGGCAATAACACAACACTGAGGGCTAAATAAAATATCGTTCGCATCTGTCACTTAAAAACAAGCATCTCTGCAATGCTACAGCTTACTGAGCCTTTTTTTGCATTTCCTATAAGAGTTTACCAAGTAAGCAACTTCGTCCTAATAAACAAATAAAATAACAATGTATCGCTTTCTGTTTAAATTATAGCGCTGTTAACTCAGTTTTATGTAGTAGTCGACAGAATTTAAATGCACAAGTATGACTGACAGATTTGAACGCCGGACATCATTGACTTCAATGGGGAAATTAACTGTCTGCTTCTTAAACTTTTGTTGTGTCATAACTCTCATTTAACGCCGGCCATTAAAGGTCTCAGACTGGTTTGTGGAGGGTTTATGACTCTCGAAATGGACATATTTAAATGTGCGTCTCCCCTTTCCAGTTTATGGGCCAAATGTGGCCCCCGAGTGCGATGTCTCGGCGAGTCCGTTGCAGACCCATCATTGTAGCCTGAAGCCGCTGGCGCGCCATTGAACGTGGCAGGATGGCATGCGTGACCTTCGGTGCCCCCCCCACCCCCCCCTCGGCACGCCCCCGCCGTGATGTAGCCCCCGTGGAAGGGAGATCTGTTGGTGACAGAAGCGGCTTTCGTTTAACGCCAAGTGTATGGTAGCTAATTCGCTTTTTATTACTCTCCCCATTAATTTAATGCTGCATCCCCCATGCCTCCTGTTTGACGGCCGAGGCAGGCGTCGTGCGGTGATGTCTGCGGGGGTAATGAGCTCCTCTCTGCCCAGGTCCCCCCCTGCGCCACCTGTATCTGTTTCTGGACAGAGAGCCCCCTGGTGGGCTAGTGGTGGGAAGCATGACGCCCATCTGCCCGCGTGTCCCTGTCTAGTCCTGGGGGGGGGGAGAGCTATATATAGTAATCCCCCTCGGTCCAGAAAAGACTCATATGATCACTGATGTGAAGAAGACTAGATGCTCAGACTGGCAATATGTTCTGTCATAGCTACACTGCTGACAAACAAATGAAGATAATGTATCATTTATCGTAATTGAAAGATAATTGATGACTGACATGTCATATATGCCAAGTATTGATGTCAGGGATGATGCTAGGATTTAATAAGGTGGGGGACACAAGAGAAGCCATAATTCATACAGAGGGGCCCATCTTATCATTAGCCAATGATATGTTTTGAATCGGTGAGTGACAGGAAAAGGGGCACTCCGGGGGCCAATCAGCTTTCTGCTGGGGCCAGTGTTCCTGTGGCCCCGCCTTTGATTAATATGCACAATGAATGTTTATGCTTATAAGTACTAGATGTTCCAGCACCATCCTAATATGCGGTAATAAATGTATCCACCAGGTGACTGATTCATTAATTACGACCCATGTCCTACTGAATCCTGCTTTTTGGACTCGGTGTACGGTTTTGCCTTGTGATGTCATACTACCACACTGAGTCCGGATGTGGGTGGACGGAAGGCTGTCTGCTCTGGTGGCACAACGGCGGTTGTTTTCCTCAGAAGTGCTTCCGGTTTCCGGTTGAGGACGTGTGATGGACCGATTAACTATCTGTGTGACATCATGCTGATCGAGCACCCTAATCATCCGCCGTGCTTCCTGACGTTCAAACAGAGGGGACGTGGGCATCCGCGTGGTTTCCTTTGGGGCTGGGGGGGCAGAAAGAGCGATGCCCCCTGGGGTGCCAACATTGTTTCCAGCCCCATGTTTGGTTAAGTCAAGCGACCAATGGGATTCCACAATGTCTTGAGGAAAATCACCTGACCAAAAGGTGTTTGTCACATCATGGGAATCCCATATAGTCACTTTGTGTGGGAGCTAAGTGGAGGACAGCAGCAATGATTGGTTCATGCCTTGAAGTAATCTGGAGGTCTGTGAGGAACTGCCACCCCCCACTTGGGTCTCGTCAGTCCCCCCACTGATTACCTGTGTTGTATATTCCTTGCTGTCCATACGGTTTTTGACTGTTTATGCAGTACAGGGTCAACCACTCCACACATTACTGTAATCAACCCTCCTTCTGTTCTCTCTCTTGCATCTATCTCTCCCTCTCTCTTTCTGTAAGTCCTCTTCTTTGCTGCATGTGCAGAGTGTTTAAGGTGGGGGGGGTGAGAGGGGCCATAATTCATATAAAAGAGCCATCCTTATCATTAGCCAATGATATGGTTTGAATCAATGAGTGACAGGGAGGGGGCACTCCAGGGGCCAATCAGCTTTCAGTGCTCCCATGGCCCCACCTCTGCAAACATGTCTACTAGGGCACCATGATTACAATGTGTAATGAGTACTTGGACACTGCAGAAATACACAGGATTATGATTATAAATCCCCCCCTTTCCTCTCCGTCTCGGGCCGCAGTAACTGCGTAGCGATTTTCCTGGACCAAGTAAACACACTCTCTTCATTCTTTATTGCACTTTCACTGAACTTTAACTACAGTTGTTTATGATGTCTCCCACACTACCCTTGCCGAATTTTACCCTCCCTTGCTCTCGTTAAGGGGTTTGAGGTGTAAACACTGACAGATGGCAAAGGGGCTCAGCGCTAATGTTGGCTGGCGTTCTCCTGTGTCTCACGGCCGCGCTTTTCTCCTCTGGACACCGCCGACGAGCTTCCCGGACCTTGCGGTCGCTTGTGACAGCGCCGGAGAGCTTCCCGCTATGTGTGGCATAAAATGACAATAATGTGAGGTGCGTGGCAAAGGGCCGGCCCATCCTGTAAAGCTCGCCGTTCCATGTGCGCAAATTGTCATTTACGAGATGCCGAGAATTAGACATCCTCTGTCATACCATACTCTGTGTTACTCAGAACGGTGCCGCGTGTTTACAGTAAACACTGCGCAGTGTAATGCAGACTGCGTGGTTTATTTTGTATAAGTAGCGTGGATCGTACAGTCCCCCTTGCATGAATAGTCTGGCCCAGCCAAGGTGAATCCAGCCGCACTCCATACGCTCATTAGACCTGGACAGAAGCTCTTGTGATCATATGCCTTTTGGAACTATTTAGCATACATGGAATACATATTATCTCATTAATATTCTGCTATCATTAGTGGGAATTAAGAGGGAGACAAGCTTGCAGGGAATAAACGAGGAAGAATCAGTACACAGGGTGTCCTTCGAGGATCTCGGCAGGGGACTCTACTATAAAGAACTCTGGCCAGTCGCAGGGTTTTCTAGAAGGTCTCCCAGTACTGTAATCACTCCTGAAAGAGCTGTCACCTTAATTGTAATGTGGTCTAATGTTTATATGCGATGTCTTCGTGGTTTATTGCCATGTGGAACCTATTAAATGAAGCTTTGGAAAATAAAATTAATTTTCTTTGACATAATGTGCAGACTTACTAATTACCGTAAAGCTTAGCAGGTTTATTGCCGTGCAAGCATTTCTGGCTAAGCGCGGATGTGAGAATGACTCTGCTCTCACGCTCCGGCACAAATGAATCCTCGCATGCAGTGTTTAGATAGGGTGTATTCTTATATTCGAACGGAATGCTTCAATTATCCGGGAAGCGAATGGCGTTATACAGTACATTAACGCATCTAATGTGTTTGCCTTACCGTGTAAATCCTGGGAATGTACCTTTTCAAAATAAAATGGCCCCCATCAGCAAACTACTTTCATAGTAGTAGTGGGAGAAATGGGGCTTCAAGTCCTGCAGTGGGCGGATTCTATGTAAATTGCCAGTGACCAATTGGTTAAGGCTACAGCTACCTCAAGCCTATCATTGGATAATTTATTGGGACATGCGACTGTCCTCTGTTTGAGGGCTCATTCAGCATCAACTTCACTCTCAGCGTTGGGTCACATGACTGCACCCTTACTTAGGGCTCAGTCAGCATCCTCTTCACTCTCAGCACTGGGTCACATGACTGCCCCCTTACTTAGGGCTCAGTCAGCATCCTCTTCACTCTCAGCACTGGGTCACATGACTGCTCCCCTGTCTGAGGGCTCAGTCAGCATCCTCTTCACTCTCAGCACTGGGTCACATGACTGCCCCTTTACTTAGGGCTCAGTCAGCATCCTCTTCACTCTCAGCACTGGGTCACATGACTGCACCCCTGTCTGAGGGCTCAGTCAGCATCCTCTTCACTCTCAGCGTTGGGTCAAATGACTGCCCCCTTTCTTAGCCCTAACCCTAACTCTCAAATCTCAGGGCAAAGGCTGGGGGCATCAGGACCAAGACATGCCATCATTTTTCCTTCTACCCCCAGAACATTTTTGTGTAAGTAAAACCCCCACAAGCTCTCCTGCCAGGGGTTCCTCATTGATTCTCAAAAATACCCTTAATGTGCAGCCATAACATTTTATTAGGTGTTCCCCAGTACTGCCTTACTGCTGCTGCATGCTGCAATTTGGCAGGATCTCCATTCCATGCCCTCCGCTCGAGTGTTGGCTATAAACTCCTTAACTAAACTTTTCTTTCCCTAATTAAGAAGTCTCTTAGGGTCATTTGGCAAGAAAACTGTGTTTGTGGCATATAATTATTGAAAGGATATTGCAAAACATGTCTTTATTAAATATTGTGTTGAGGGACATGGTGCTCTGTGCACCAACTGCCGTTTGCAAACCCGAAAATAAAAATTCTGCCCTCTGGTGGTCGCTGGATTTCACTGTAATCGGCACATTGCTATTTGCCACCGGCATCTGTGAGAGTAAGTGCAGTGTGCCGGTCTCCCGTTTTTGCTTAGTGTCATATTACTTTTTAATAGCTGCTTAAGCTCACAGGGTGTAGCAATTGGCCCAGATGCATGAGCAGTCTGGACATGAAGTGCTCAAATTTCTAGGCAATGAATTCTGTTCTGAGTGATTGAGCTGTTTTTTTTTTTCCATTTTAGGCGGTGCTGCTGATAACAGATTCATGTCTGTTTCTCAATTTTTTATAGCCAGCGGGCATCTGTGACTCTGTTCTGGGATCGGGCACCCGGGCGATTTCTGTGTTCGTCACGCTTTTAGTCTGCGGGCCCAATGCACAGACCTCATCCAACTCGCACCATGTTTTTACCACTACAGGTCGTGTAATTACTGCGCTGTAACTAATTACCAGGTGTTTAGACCAGATTAACTTATCCATAGCCGACGGAGTCCTTTTCATAGAAATATAAATAATACAATGAAAGGCAATAGGGAAATTAGCGACCGCAATTAAAATGATTATATCTTTATCTTATGGTGTATCGTCACGTGCGAGGTGATTGGCCACATCTGTGGGACTGGGGGAGGAGTACACAGGAAGCTGGAGCAAACAGGAAGTCAGATAGCAAGACAGGAAATGAAAGCAGGCGGGAGCGTCATGTGCCAAGCTGTTAACACAAAGCCGTTTTGCTCCTGATGTCTCTGAATCTCGGAGCCACAATTTGGGCTGCGAGTAAAAATGTGGCCCCTCTATGATTTTTCAGATGTTTTTTAAAAACTCAAGTGCCCGTGGGAAGGGGAGGGGAGTTTTTGTTAAAGATTTTTTTAAATGCGGTACAAAAGCATAAAGAAGCAAATTAAAATATTTGAATTTTGTCCACTTTACACGCTCCATCCAAGCCTCTTTCAAAGTCACAATAAGACCCTAAGCCCGAGACGTCTGAAAAGATTCCATGCTTCTTTTGGTGTTTCCTCTGTGCTCCAGACGTTCGGTCGGAGACGTGGGCTTTTTTTCTTGGCCCGAAACGGCGTCAGAAAATCCCGCCCCCCCCCTTTGAATCAAAGATGATCCCGGGGCTGGGACGTGTGACTGAAATCCAGCAGACACTGCAGTTAACAATGTTTTTGATGAAACTTTGAAGATGTGTATTTTCTTCCCTCACTGTGACTGTATGCGCCCATATGTGCCTGCCGCACTTAAGCGGTAGTTATGTATTTATGTATTATAGCATCTTGTGACATAACATGTCTCAAATGAAAAGTCTGAACATTCCTTGCCCAAAAAAGCAAATATTGTGAAGTAAAAATAGACTGTTTTGGCACATGTAATTTTAGTTTGCTTCCCCGCCTTGGGCCTGTTGTTTCTGTGCTAGTCTCTGCACCCCCATGACTCCGCACTGGTATGGAGAATGAATGAATGAATGAATGAATGAATGCTGTGGTCAAAAGCAACAATGCTAACAATGCCTCTTAGAGCTCATGACTGAATTGCTCTAGTAAAATCCAGTTTTATCCTGTATTTGGTTTGACCAGCACATTGTTTTATTAGATTCCATTCTGCTTCACCATCTCATCTCCTGATTCTACAGCAGGAGCTCTCCCGGGTCACGGACTGGCAGGCGTGATGTTACCTGTTCACCTCCTTCACTGGCCCCCACTCTCTACTAGCACAGAGTCTTCCTGAGCCTCAGCTCCGATATAGATTCCGCTCAGATCAATTTTAAATGCGAGACCTGGGGCTATAAGACCTGCGCTGGAGGAGAGATAAGAACTGGATGCAGAACTTGGGCTGCCCGTTCGGAGACCCTGGCGTCGGCGGCATGGTACAGCGAGGAAACAAAGCTTGCATCGCGCGGGAAAGAGAAATCCGGTAATCTGAGGG
>JABFEB020000041.1:11785102-11800608 GCA_019775895.2 Stomatorhinus ivindoensis
CCCCCCCCCCCCCCCCCCCCCCCACATAATCCTGAACGGCAGATTAAGGAAACAGGCAACAGGAAGACTAGTGCCCGAGGATACAAAATAACAGCCGGAATGTTCTCAGTTCAATCCCATAGGGGTGGCCTTGGAGTTGTACCCTTGAACTGGTATTTGTGATTGTTCCAGGAGAAATGAGCAAAACTGTGCAGAAGTTGCAATGTGTAGGTTAAGCAAAAGTATGATATGATTTGTTTCCTGTGCGAGTGAGGAGCTAAAATTCAGGCGGTTTGGAATGTCTGCATGTCCCTCCACGCCGACATGTGATATTCTCCCTCCTCTCTGATTGGCTCAGTCGGGAAGGCCACAGCACCTGACACAGCCTCCTGCTGCAGGGCCAGCTCTGTCAGGATTTGAGGGCTGGGCTGGGGCGGGGCAGAGGTAGCCAATGATGTGTCGCTGTGAAGGAGACCATGTGACCTGAGTCACCTCGGCTCCCTGGGAAGATGAACAGCTGCTGCTCGGCGTAATTATCAGTGTGAGGGTGGCTCAGCACTTTTCACAGCAGCGGGGGGGGGGCATCCCACTGACACCCCCATGATGGCAGCCCTCCTGTTGCTGCACCGGGGACATAAATTATGTCGTCTTCCACTTTGCAAAGACCTCTGGCGTCCCTCCTTGAGAAAGAGGTAGGACCACCTCTGACTGTGAGACACCCCCCCCCACCCGCGCCAGGTTCGTGAGCTATTGCAGAGAGAGACCATGAACTACCTCCATTTTTTCAACCCCCCCAAAGCAGATTTAACTAACAAGTGGGACGATCTGATCCGACACTTCGTTCCGTGAGACATCCGCTATGGTGACGAACGTCCTCTCAGTGGTCATGTGATTTGTGACGAATGAGACTCAACGGTAATAAACTGGTTATTATTTAGCCTCCCGCGAGGCGGCTGCCGTGCCGACGGAAACCCAGCTTTGCTGCGCTTCCCTAATTTCTCATTGTTGACTCTCGGTGCCGTATCATTTTTAACTGTGACACGTCATCACTCCACTAAAAGGAGTGCGGTCGGCCTGGCCGTTCCTCATCACGCCCCCAGTGGCGCTTCCTTCTCCCTCATCTCATTTGCTCGGCTGCTGATAACATTTAGAGACACGTGGTACACATTCTATGCCAGGGCTCATTTTGTGTACAACGACAGTGGGTTAATGCTTTAATGGAAAATCACTCCGGTGCAATTTATTGATGTATGAACAAAAGTGCAACGGCTTTAGCCTTCCTGCCATTATCTTGTGTTCGGGTTTGAAGTTCTGTCTGGATATTCAAATAATTCCGAGTCTTTGAAAGTCAAAGACCTGACAGGTAATTGTCGGCTTATATAACTGCGAGTGCAATGCAGATGAGCTCTATGACCTGCCCAGACATTTGGCTGCCGCGCTCTGTTTATGTCCTCGCCCACCATGTTTAACTGGCCCATCTAATAGGCTGGAGTGCATGTCGCTTAAGATCTTTAACGGATAAGGCGGAGACGGGGAAAAGTAAGTGGGTGTGAATTTATTAATGTGGCCAGTGGGCGTCGATTGCTTTCTGAGGACTTGACGAGCCTGTCTGTGTATGGGTGCTTGCCAGTGGGTTTGGTGTTTAAGGGGGGAGCGCTGTTTGCTAACGGAGCTAATCTGAACGGCTGCAGAGATGACATGGATGCCGTTTCCTGCTGGACGAATCAGCGGCTGACTGATACTATCACCTCCCCTCACCCTCGATGATGAGAGTGTAAAGGAAAAGATGATGTATCTACGCTCTTCGGTTACATGTGACGGGCGATGTTTCTGCCTCAGAGGGCAGGTTCTGCACAGTGTGTGGGAGCTCTGAGTCCCGCCCCCCACCAGAAGCAGCCTCACTGGGCTCGATACTTATCAGCAGTTGGTGGGGAGATAAAACCTATGAGACTGATGGCATAAATCAAAGAACATGGCGCACCGTGCGGTTGGTTCCTGGGGGTCGATTGATTTACACTCATGTGAAAAAGAAAGCGCGCCCTCTTTCAGTCCTATGGTTTTACATATGAAGACATAACTTTAAAAATCGCCTGATTCTTACCAGGTTCTAAAACTATTTAAATCTAACCTCATGTGTAAAGCAACACACAACAGATTCCACCATGTCATTATTTAAGAAAAATGAATCCAAAATGGAGAAGTCTTGTGTGAAAGCTAAAAACACCCAATGGTATAATATAATAGCTTGTGGAACCACCTTTTGCAGCAATAACTTGAAGTAATCGTTTTCTGTATGACTTCTTCGGTCTCATATTGTTGCGGAGGAATTCTGGCCCATTCTTTTTTACAGCATTGCTTCGGTTCATTGAGGTTTGCGGGGACTCATTTATGCACAGCTCTCTTAAGGTCCTGCCCCAGCATTTCAATCGGCTGAGGTCTGGACTTTGACTGGGCCATTCTAACAAAAACCCCGATTCTTTTCTTTCTCAGCCATTCAGTTGTAGATTTGCTGGAGTGCTTAGGATCATTGTCCTGTGGCATGACCCATTTTCAGGCCAATGACTCAATTTTTGGACAGACGGCCTCACATTCAACTCCAAAATACTTTGGTATGTAGAGGAGTTCATGACTGCAAGTTGCCCTGGTCCAGTGTCTGTGAAGCAAGCCGAAATCATCAAATGTGGCACTGTGCATTATGGCCAAACATCACCATTTTGGTCTCGTCTGTCCAAAGACAGACATCTTCTGGTTTGTTCAGATGCAACTTTGCAAACCTATGCCGTGCTGCCATGTTTTTTTTCTCGAGAGTCTTTCTCCTGGCCGCGCTTCCAAACAACCCATAACTGTTCAGTCTTCTTCTAATTGAACTGTCACGAACTTTAGAATTTAACTGGCTAACTGAGGCCTGTAGAGTCTGAGCATCGCAGAGTTTGACCTTGGGTTGAATTTTCTGGGACGTCCACTCTTGGGAAGATTGGCAACTGTCTTTGAATGTTTTCCACTTGTGAATAATCTTTCTCACTGTAGAATTCTGGACTTCGTATTGTTCGGAAATGACCTTCCAAGATTGATGGGCAGCAATGGTTGTTTCTTTAAGATCATTGCTGATGTCTTTCCTCCTTGGCATTGTGTTAACACACACCTGGATGCTCCAGACCAGCAAACTGCCAAAGCTTCTGGATTTACAGAGGTGACCACACTTGCTGATGATCAATTAATCAGGTGCATTTGATTAGCAGGACCTGGCTGCTATTTACCCTGGAAGCAGTAAGGGTGTACTTAATTTTTCACACAATTGCTTCTGCATTTAGGCTTGATATTTGTTAAATATGTGTAATATGTTATGTGCTGTTGTTCATCTGATACCCAATTTTAAAGACCCGCTAAGGATAAGATTTTTTATTACGTCCAAATACATAAAATGTTAGAATTGAAAGGGGGGTTACTTTGTTTTTAATATGGTTCAAACTCACTGAACTGCAAGAAAGTAGGAAAATGTCAGCAATTCACTGCTCAACAGCGCCATCCATTGGGAGCAGGGGGGGTCATTGTCAAATTTGGCAGTTTGTCTTCATTGTTGAATTACGTCCGACAGGTTTCTGGGGAGACTTCTGATGCGTGCTGAGTTTTGTTTTTTTAGCCTCAGATATGCAACACGCTCCTCATCATCATCATGGAAGAATGCCGGAAGAGTGGGTGTGGGGAGAAAAAAATACCACGCAACCCTCCCCCCCCAGTAAGGTCTCAAAAGGTGGGGTTGGATTCAAGATAATGAAGACGTGAAATCCTGCGGGGATCTGTGAAGATGAAAGGTGCTCTCGAGATGACTGTAGAATGAAGGTGCGACTGGAAGATGCTGATCAAGGCAGCGCCCTCGGTCTGGGATCAGCGGTTGTCGAGATTATGGGCTGGCGCCCAGAATCGGGAGCTAACTGATGCTCGCGGCTGAGTAGCTGTGTGAGATGCACAGAGAAGCAGCCAGGGGGCCGATATCAGGTCTGACATGTTCCGCAAGATAACTAATAATGATAGTTATAATAATAATTTTCATTTATGTTGCATTTTTCATACATGTGCTTCATGAAAATTCATACAAAATGCTTTACACAAGGAGCTAAAGTAAGGTGCTAAGAGAGAGAAGTTGTACAAGAAGGAAAAGGTCAAAGAAAAAGTGAAAAGAAAGGATGGGAAACTGAAAATAAACAAGCAAATAAATTTAGTAAAATGTAAGACTGTAAAGAAAAATAAAGTTCAAAGGCAGAAAAATAACACAAGTGAGTAATAATACAAAAGCGATAAAAGAAAATAAGAATTGCTCCTCGACTTCCGGTGGGGTTACATTCCGACCAAATACAACTTTATTTGGTTAAACACACAATAAAAACACTGCTCAGTACATTGTCACACACTATTAGATGTTTATGCTCACGATCGCTACAGAGACTGGAAGCGCGGCTGCCTGGATGCTGCCATCGCCGGCATCAGTAGAAAGTATCGTGCGGCAAATCAGAGCTGACTGCTGGATGTGCATCGGTATCGCACCATAATGTTGAAATATCGTAAGCTGAACCATCGTAAAGCGAGAAGCACCTATAAAATACGGTTAAATAAAGTGCGTTATAATATAACAGTTTGGTGCGATAGCGTCTCACGACACTGGTGTCAAAAAATGACAGGGAAGTGTAAACCTCACGTAAATTAGGTAGAAAAATGTGGGACTCCGGGATAGCCTCTCATATGGGATGAAAATGAAACAATCTGGCATGAAAGAAGCGCTTTATGATTGGCAGAAACCCAGCGCAGCACATTAGCCAGGTAATACAATGCTGTGAAGTGTGGGGGCGGCAGGTTCCCTTCAGTCTGAAGCAGGGATCAGGGAGCCTGTCAGGGTACCGGTTGGGACAGCTAGGGACAAACATGGGGAAATCCTACCAGAAAACCTGCCGCAGGCTTTAAAAAAAAAAGGCAGGAGCGGATATGGTAACGGCTGGGTGGCAATGACCTGAAGCACTCTTACAGAGTCACCAAAGTGACGTGGAAAGTATAAAGCGGGGTCCTCCCGGGCCCCGGAGCAAAGCTTGAATCTGAGTTTGCATGTAGGGGATAGGCAAGCGGCTGACAGGGGCTTTACCTAAAACCTTGTAAACACCACCAAGGGAGCGTCTGCAAAGTGTTGGCTTGGGAGTGATCCTTGTGGCAATGCATATTAATGCAATAAAGTGGAAATGCAGGCTTGTTAGCATGGCCTATGGGCATCACATCTGGCTGATGTCATCACAGGTGCCCAAAGCTCTTCTGTAATTATGGCTGAAATCTGTTTTTTTGAGTAATATGACATTGTAGCTGGGGGTGTTGTGTGGCTCAGTGGGATAAGACTTTGTGTCTGTGTGGAAGGTGGCTGGTTCAAATCCCAGGCTCAGTCGAGTAATTTCCACATTGGGCCCCTGAGCAAGGTTCTTAACCTTCTCAAATCTCAAATGCACATCAGTTTTGATAAATGCATTTGCTAAATAAATTAAATGTAAAAAAAAAAATGTATCTGCAGTGCCAGAAACAACCTGGAACCTGGACTATTCCATATGAATGGTGTCACAAAAATGTTATTATTATAATGCCTTAAAAATCAACAGCCGTGATTCATCTTGTCTCAATGTGGCCTAAGTGAGAAGTGAATAGAAGGTTCCGGAAGGCTAACGATCTGTCCCCTAGGATGCTAATTAACAGTGTGCTGTGTCCACACACTCTGGATGTGGCTTTTCACCAGTGCATGTGTGTGTGTGTGTGTGTGTCTCGTGGAGACACGGGACAGATTGCTGCATTTGTCTTCATGACTGCGAAGATTTAGCATGAAACACTCGGCGAGATTAATTATCAACGAGAGTCCAGAGGCCCCCAAATCCAGATGCACGCATTAGTCCTCTAGCCTACTAAAACATTTCCACCCATTAAACTGCAGTGTCAGAAAACTTATTAAAACGACACGAGTGCTCCCAAGTAGTAAGTCTTTAGGGCTAGTAATAAAACGGCCTGTTCCTAGGACGCGATCCCTCCCTGCGTTTCATTTCCGCTGACCTTCAATCTTGAGATTTCGTGGTGGCTCCTCGCGCCTCGTTGCCGGGGGCGATACCCAGGCATTAATATTTTAGCACAACTGATCGCCGCCATATGCTGCCTTTACACGCTACGGCAAAACATGCGGACGCGTGACGGATGGGACGCTGTAAAGGATTACAAGGGTCTATTTTTACCCTGGCTTTAAATAGCGCAGACAGGTAGCCAGGAATACTATGTTATTAAAAAGGCACGGGGCTGGAAATATACTGCATGTGGTATTTAGATAGATAGATAGATTGATGGATGGAAGGATGAATTGATGGATGGATGGTCAATGTGGGGTATGAACTAAATCCCACCAAGTCTGCAAATTTGTCAAAATGTTAAAATTGACTAAATGATAAGCCTTACATACTCATCAGAGTACAAAAGTACAGAAGACCTGCATTTAGATGAATTGGTGTCTGCACTGATCATTGTGTGCATAAGATGGATACTTCATTAATTGTAAAGGAAATTGCAGGAGCTTAGCATTCGATTAAGCACAACACTTTTCTCCATTATTTAAACATTGTAACGGTGAACATACTGCCTGCATGGTCACTGGGATTCGATTTGAAAGCGCCTAATATTAAAGAAATGCTTTCGTGTGAAACAATTTCAAAAACCGGAGGTTCATCTGCTTGGAAATCACACAGGGGTGTATACAGAGGCGGGGCTACAGGGGCACTGGTTCCATTTGAAAGCTGATTGGCCCCTGGAATGACCCCACCCCTGTCACCCAACCGATTCAAAGCATATCATTAGCTACTTATAAGGTCGTCCCCTCTGTTTGAATTATGGCCCCTGGAATCACCCCTGAGATCACGCTCAATCGCTCAAATTGAAAAAGGTCTGGAGGACGATCCACGTTGCTGCTGGAGTGGAGGAACAATTGGATCATTGAAGGGTCACGCGCAAAACTGCTGGCCTGGGAGGGGCCCCCAACTGCCTGGGAGGGGGGGGGCCAAGCAGGCTCCCTAATTGTCCCACAGTCACAGACCTCTGCATGTGTAATTAGGGCAGCCGCTCTCCCCGTTAAAGACCACTTAATTTCCTCATTTGAAATCAATCAAGTGTCCATGTGGTGCGTGCTGAGTGGGAGCAGAGCGCCCCCCCGCGAAAATAACCGAACTGTGGGGCATCTAGCTGCAGGAACCGGCACCACTGCAGACCCCGGCCTTAATTGCGACTGTCTTTTGACAGCTGTGAGGCAGGGAGGGACAAGAGCCGGTAATTTGGAGATGAACCCTGATAGGCCAGAGGGGTTGATGGGAATTAGGTCCATCGGCGCCGGGGAATTAAACCTGACTAATTGCGCCAGGGAGGGGGTCTAGCAGCAAGTGACACCCCCCTCCCCTGTATATACATCTCTCCCGGGCTTTCAAGGAGCAGTGTCACCTTCTATCCCCTTTTAGCTTTAGTCAATCGACACTGGATCCACACTAAAGTGGGCGTCGGCTTCAGCAAGTCTCCCCATTAACAGTCCGCCTGCCGCGATAAGATGTCTTCCTTTCGGGGGCACCGACGTCAGGGACATCGGCCCTTGAAAACACCCGCACCACACTCTGTCATCCCATTGGCAAAGATTCAGATTGACAGTATGTATCATCCAATGAAGACAGAGGCAAAGACACTGCACTGGCTGCTCTAATTGTCGTCAGGTCCTGTCAGCTAATCGTTGTCGGGTCCTGTCAGCTGTGTGTTTCATTTAAAAGCGCCTCTGTCCGATTAAGGCAACATACTGTATTTTTTTTTGTGTTTTTAACCTTGCATAAAACTGCAACATTATATTCCTTACCAGCCAAACAAAGGTGTACCTTCACGTTACACATTTCATCTCCGTAAGGTAACGTGTGGGGAATCTGCGAGATCTTTGTGTCATTAGCATAATAAGTCGTCTTTGGCCTTCGATGCAATAATGGTAGTAAGAGACGTCGAGGTGCCTCTTTCCAGGATGGCTGCTGCCTTTCCCTATTTCGCTGCGTATCTGTAATGAAAAGGCTAAGATTTGGAGCTTCGCGCCTGTGAATCACGCAGCAGAAAGGCAGCTGATGTGGTGGGACACGATGTCAGCCCACCCACAGCATTAAGCTTAGGTTTGCAGCCCCCCCACCCCCCCGGTTGGTTCCACGCCAGTCATTCACCCTCAGCTGCCGGCCACAACGACGCCCGTAATGACTTCTGCCTATTGCTTGTGTCGCTCCCGAGAGAGAAACCAGGAAACAGGGCCGGGCGTGGCGAGAAGCCTTTTGATGTCCGAGGGTCTCTCATCCTCCGATAACGAGGGCCTCCTCGCCAAACGTACGCGTGGAGAGAAACGACTTAAATCACGGTCGAGAAGCGGGATGCCTCTCTTCACAACCCTCTAAAAGAGTCGCGGTGGGATCGTTAAGTCGTCCGCTGGCATTGACTGTTATCCGGAATAGACGTAAGGCGAGAAAATGGCCATTTCTGCAAACCCTGTATGAGAAACTTAAGTGATACAGATGTGTGCATATAGCCTTTTATCAGGCTGAAAATGGTGCCTCTCTATCTGAATTTAGCCACAGCATCATCACTTGAGTAACTTATCAGTAATAGAAACTGTCTGCTCTGTTCACTCCTAATGGCAGTACAGCTCAACGCAAAATATCAGCAAACCACATATCAAAAAGACGTTGAGACATATAACTAAAGGTTTGGAAGGCGGGGGTTTAAATGCCCGTTTTAGATTCTCAAGGTCACAGCTCTGTTTAATGCTGACGGCGGAAAAAAGATATTTCTAAACTTCTGGAAGATGTTTAGTACAAATGCTTCTCGACTTACGATGGGGTTACGTATGATACGATGAATAAATAAGTTCGTAAATAACTACTGTCAGTGATTAAGTAAATATTTGGTGAAACACAGAATAAAAATACAATACGTTGTTCAATACTGCGTGAGATTTATGCTTGTGATTGCTACAGAGACTGGAAGCGCGGCTGCGTGGATGCTGACGTCGCCCGACATCAGCAGGAAGGGGCGTACGACGTATCGCCATCCTGGGAACAGATCAGAATTCAAAGTTTGATGACTACCGAAATATCGCAAATCAAACCATCGTAAGAGCTTCTGTATATGACAAGCGATTCGAGATTTTTTTAACCTAATTTCGGTTGGGTCAGATGTGGAAACACCGTCTTACTCCGTCAGAGAGATCGCCGCGTGGCGTGGTCTCACCATGATGGTCATTTATGATGGATAGCGCATCGATCCATACACATACCCTAATGGTCACGCGAGCATGCATGTCACAGAGTGCCTGGTGATTTGCACACGCTGCTCCGGCTCATGATCGGCCGGATCGGGGTGAGGGATCTCTCTGCCACGGAAGGCTGGAAGATGAGGTCACCGTTGGTCCGGGTTCATTAGCTCATTCTTAATTAATACGATTTTGTGGGCGGGGTCAGGGCCAGACTATGGAAGGCACCTATGACCAGGACAGAGCCTGAGAAACAGGCACATGCAGCTGGCGCTTGGAGGGGCTACCACTAAATTTGCGGGGGCAGGGCTCACACGAGTTTACAGAAGGGGACCCCCCCAGGTCAGGAAAATTTTCCACCCCACTCAGCAAAATAAACCCTAAGCCCTCCCCCTGCCGCCTGACATCCAAGCACCTGCTCCTTGAAAAGTTTGTGCTGATGTGAACCTCGTCATCATTGGGTTCCACTATGAACAGGGGGTTGGGAAGTTCTAGCGGACAGAGACAAAAAATAGACTAGCCATTATTTATACCTATGCTGAGTGTGCGAAATACGGGGGTGTCCGGGGGGTCTGACACCCCTGATTAACCCAGGAGACCACCAGAAAGCCTCAAAAGCTAAATTTTAAGGGGCTCTCAAGATCGCTATTGCACAACAATAGGTGGATGGGGACCCCCCCCCCCCGAATATTTAGGGTATTTCTCACACTGCCCATGCTTTCCTTATCATTAACCAATGATGTGTTTTGAATTAGTGGCTGACAGGAAAGGGTGGACTCCAGGAGCCAATCAGCTTTCAGCTGGGGCCAAATGAACCTGTGGCCCCACCCCTGTATACATTCCTGCCAGAGTATAACCTGTACCCACTGTTCTCAAACACACCTGCTTGTATCATAAGGCAGTAAAATAAATAAATGAATTCAGGCCCCTCCTTTCGAGGAAACAGGTGAATTACGTGCTAGACCAGAAGATGGGACCGCAGGTGTGGGTGAGGGAGACACTGCAGATTCGCCGCGACGGCGGGGAAAGAGTGGCGGACATTTCTGAGCAGCTGATCCGAACTTAAATCTCTGTAATCCAGTCACAGAAGAGCTCATATTGCTTTGGATGACCGTGAAGGACAACAGGTTAGGTCTGATCTCTCAAAGTGTGCGTGCCTTTATTTGACCTGATCATATAATAACGGAGACGTCTGCGGAATGACAAGCCACCGTCCGCGATGCCGTCCCCTGATCTTCTTGTGTTGCGAAGATACAACGCCAAGCACTCGCCTCCGAACACGCCTGGCATGTGATCAGCTCGAATAGGCGTCTTTTTGCTGGAGTTACTTGAACATATTTCATTCTGATTTTAATAATGAGCACGGATTAAAGAGCTCTGAGGTTAGAGTAACTTGGTAAGATTGTTGCTGGCACCCCACACTTATATGGCCTTCTTAGGGGCCCCACATCAGCCTAGGGCCCCCAGAGGAGTTAGTCGGTCTCCTGCTATACTGGGATTTTACTCCATCAAAACATTTAGCCATGGAGACGTTTGTCCGTACACAGACGGGCTGATGATGTCTGAGTATGGCGTTTATTTTTTTTTTTTGCACGTGTTTACTAGATGATGTCTAGTTAATATAAGAAACAGTCAGTTACGAAATGTCTGCAGTCATCCTGGTCAGACGGCTTTGTATTTTGTGGTTAATTATGATAGTTTTTTTCAGAGCATATCCTTTAATTAATCTTGGAGGAGCTTGCATGGGCAGAGTGTGGTTCATGATTGGTGGTACTGCAGATCTGGGTGGGGAAATGGAATGGACCATGCAACGTGGGGAGGGGGGGAGCATCAGTGATGGACAGCCATGAAAAAATGACCTACAAATAATTTTATGCAGACCAATAAAACCTTCTAAATATAAGCCTACATGAAATCTGTGTTTTTAAACACAAAAGGTTATATAAAGCAAGTGGACATGACAGACGCCCCTTCATTTCACTAAATTCTCTAGTCCCTTGGCAATGGGGATCCAGTATTCATGCTGAACAAACCAGTATAGACCAGCATATTGGGTTACTGGCATGACCTGCATAATGCATTCTGGCTATACCAGCGTATGTTGTATTCTGGTGCTGGTCAACCAGCAGCATTACCAGCACCAAACCGGCATTAACCGCGGATCCCATGTGACATCAGAGACCTCTCCAGTCCCCTCCTCTATGTTGTGAAAATACCTGAATTATTCAAAGACACGTCGCTGCATTTAGAAAAAAATCACATCAAGAACCCCCCCCCCCCAAACATTTTTTTTCCTCCCCTGACTAAATCTTGTACTCAAGTAGGTCCATGGGGATCAACATCAAGCTGAAAATTTCAGGATTGAACGGAAACAGCCCCCGGCAGGTAAAGCGAGACGTGTTCCTGCGATTTGGCATATAGTGCAGATAGTCCGCAGTCCCTGGCTGCTGAGACGCGCGCGTCGTGCTCCGCCAGTCGTGTTCCGCATCACGTGGATGCTCCTGGAGAAACTTCAAGCTCTACATTTAACATCCAAAAACAGAGAAGAATCGAGACACTTCTGAAAATAAATGTAAAAATAAGGAATACTTGAGAAATTCATCACACACACGAACTTGAGATGTTTTTGTTTTTTTGTTTGTTGGGTGGGGGCGGCCATGCGGAGATCCACCAAAGACTTTGAATATTGTACATCTCTTATCCCGTGTTAGGAGAGGGGGGAGGCGGAGAATACCAGAGGGGCAGTTAACGAGGCATAACCGACTGACAGGGTCACAGTAGAGGTACTTTGTACACCCTGGTCCTCCCTGGAGGTACAAAGCATTAGCTTTCATTCACAGCATTTTGCTTTCCTTTCTAACTGTCTGAATTGAAATGTTCTATCTACTGGAGCATTGCAGTCTGCGGAAAAAAGATTACAAGATGCTAATTTGTCAACTTTATCGGGTATCTAGTAACCGGGGACAACCACCGGCAGCTGGTCTGTCCAAGAGTGCGTTTATACACTACATTTATGGAAAGAGTTCTGAGTTTCTGATTAATTCGATTAGCAGCAACAGATGGGCATGTTTGACGCGGTTTGGTTTTTTGATTATTTTGATTACCGGTGGCAGATGGGTGTGTTTGACGAGATTTGTTTTTTCCTATTATTTCTGCAACTATTGTTCTAATTAATAGCTGATTCTTTCTCAATTGTGTGGTTTGAATTCTAAGAAGGGTGGGGAGCAGGCCTTGTGGTGCAGTAACCTTGATAGTGGCCAGACGTTGACCTCTGCTGAACTCAGGCGAAGAGCGTCAATGACACACACTAATGTAGCCATGCAAGTTGACCCTTTTGCAGGCCATATATACTATGAAATATACGAATCTCCACTCAAAGTCCAGTTTTAATGGCCCTTGCCTGTCACCTGAGGTCAACAGCCTGGTGTCCTGGATGGACGGGTAGCTGATATGTACGGATATGTGCAAACATATATTGAAACTGTTCATATAACATGCCTGGAACCATAAATGTATGTTACGAAGTTCAGGCCAGCTACAAAATTTAGTCCTCACCACTAGGCGAACTGCCATTTATAAAATTTACCATAGTGCATGTCTGTCTGTGTGCAACTCAGCAGGGTAGGATGCAAGTTCAAATCCCAGGGTTGGCAGCGAGATTTCACGGTTGAGCCCTTGAGCAAGGCCCTTAGCCTCAAATTAATCCAGGGACTAGCTAACCCTGCTTTGACAAAAAAATGTACATTGCTTAGGATGAAATGTGTGTGTGTGTTATGTATATATTACAATGTAGGGATCAGATATCCCGACAATGTGATTAAAAACCTGTTGTTTTTTTGTGATTTCTTTGGTCTCCAAAAAGATAACCTCTTGACTGCAGTCAAAAACTAAAAAAGCCAAAAGTCTTGTATTTTGTTAGCATACATATGGTTAAGGGTAAGGCTGGGAAGAGGTTATGGTTGTCATTTTTGTGATTACAGTTTTTTTCCCATAGAGATGAATGAAGAGTCTCTCATTCATATATGTGTGTGTGTGTGGGTGTGTGTGCGCGAGTGTGCATCCATGCATGTGTGTGCCTTGCAGTATCCCATCCATTTTGTACCACTGCTTTGTCCCCAATGCTGCATGGGATTGGACACAACCCTGTACTGGATAAAGGGACAGTGGATGGATGGATGGATGGATAGATGGATGGGTGGTGTCCTCAATCTAAAACAGGAGATGAACGTGAAGGAGGAGGGAAGGAAGAGCTGCTGCTCTTGCTGGTCCAGGACACCAGGTCCAGCTCATCTGGAGTCATTCCCCCAAAAACACAGCCAGCCCGTTTCTGAACATCCTTCCCGCTGCCGGCCACATCCTGTCCTTTGTATTCCTCGTCTTTTCCGAGCGGCAGTCAAACATCTTCCGGACGACGTGCCTGAGAAGGTTCCGGCAAATCGGCTAAGAGGAGCGCGGCGACACGGACCCCACCCCAGGCTCCATTCGAACGTGCAGGAGTTGGATGCTTCTCAGTGGGAACAGGAGGCTGGCCCGCGTTTGTCCGTGCGGCGAAGCCCAGCTGGGACTAACTGAACTGATTAGACACCTGTGGAGATAAACAGCCCCAGAAGGGCTGTGGCAGGCCTGACTGAGCCTCCGGTATTAAGTTAGCTTTACTCGGGTGTCCGTGTTCTTCTGCACTTTATAATATAACCAGTCCATATTTTGTGGTTCATTTTGTTAAGCAGTTAATCACACTCGTCTCTGGGAGGTAGATTTTCCTATTAGCCTTTCTTCTTCAGTATGGCTACACGACCTAATTTAACTGGGGAAAGAGAAGCCTTTAATCATCAGTGTAATCACAAAGTACCAATTGCCAATTTAATGGCTGTGAAATTGGTGGTTTTGCCGTTCTTTGCACAGCAATGGGGTTAATGCTTAGAGAGGCATTCCCGTCTGCGGCCCGGCCTGAATGTAGCTTTTTCACCCCAGCCTTTGATATGTTCAATGTTGCATTTCTTGTGTGTGGCTGCCATCATTGGATGTAGCGTCTCTTTTTCTTGTTTTTGAAGAGACTCATTTTGTCACACGGGGAATCGCGAGTGCGAGGAACCTGTCCTGTCGCACAGGGGTAGCGCGTCGCCTCAGAAGTTGATGACCGCTTGAGCGCCACTGAAAATCGAAGGGCGTCCGGGCCTGCCCTGGCAGGCGAGGCTTTAACGCGCCCCCCAGCATGGGGCTGGTTCTGCCCAGGGAGGTGCTCCACAGTCCAGCCGAGTGCATCTGAGTCCCCGCCGCTGCCCATCGACAAATGACTTGCCCTCAGAGAGCCTAAGTGACTCCATTGTATCTTTACTTTTCTTGTTAATGCTGCAAAAGTAATGTACCTTTTCAGGTTAGAAAAATTTGGAATGATATTTAAAAAAACCCATTATGCTTTGATATTTTCTGCCTCTCTTCCCTTTATGGAACCCATATACTGCCTTTATTAATCAAATAGGTCTTCCTTCATTGGAGATATCATTTGAGTGGGTTTAATGTATTTTATACATACCGAGTGCCCTCCATCATTCTTCTGACTATGCTAAAGTCATTCCGATTGCAGGAAGCAGAAAGCACACGCTGAATCATTCCAGCCGTTTCACTCTAGCCATATCACTCCAGTCATATGTCTTTCACTCTGGCTGTATCACTTGAGCCATTTCACTCTGGCTGTATCACTCTGGCTGTATCACTGGGCTGTATCACTCTGGCTGTATCACTCCAGCCGTATCAATCCATTTGACAATGTTAGTGATGTTTCAGTCATGGGCTGGATATTTACTGGCCAAGGAAGCATTACTGTGATAAATACACTGAAACCAGGTTCTGTGCGGGGTTGGATCACAGCGGTATGCGGGGTTGGATCACAGCAGTGTGCGGGGCTGGATCACAGCGGTATGCGGGGCTGGATCACATAGGCATGCGGGGTGAGACCACAGAGGTATGCGAGGTGAGACCACTGTGGTATGCGGGGTGAGACCACAGTGGTATGCGGGGTGAGACCACAGAGGTATGGAAGGAGGGACCACAGCGGTATGCGAGGTGAGACCACAGCGGTATACGGGGTGAGACCACAGAGGTATGCGAGGTGAGACCACAGAGGTATGCGGGGTGAGACCACAGAGGTATGGAAGGAGGGACCACAGCGGTATGCGAGGTGAGACCACAGCGGTATGCGGGGTGAGAC